>JAAGKR010002629.1:6345-25795 GCA_011419295.1 Clarias macrocephalus | reverse complement strand
CCCCCAACCCCCCCCCCCCCCCCCCCCCCAGAGTTGTAATTAAGTTAATGTATAAAATCTACAAGACAGTGTTGGTAACAAACATGTTCAACAGAACATGTTGCAGAGATATCAGGTCTGATTTATGATCTGTAGATTTTATGACTAAGATTTTTATACTTTTATACTTAAGCTTTTTCAGTGATACTTAAAATCCTCAGCAGTCCAGTGGAAAATTATTTAAAACAATTTTTTAAAAAAGAAACAACCTAAGTATGCAATCAAATAAGGATTAGAAAAGGGATTTACATTTAGAAGTGATACCATATATGGGAAGATGAAGTACAGTACACTTCCACTAATGACATTCAAATATTAAGGAAGATTTGAATGCATTATGTTATGGACAAACAGAAGAAACTAGAATCATCCTGGTCCTGTGATAGGTGATCCCCAGTGAGGAGGATTGTTATGTTTCAGACACAGCATTCACTGGCACACTGCTTGGAGAATGCTGGGCTGCGGAGTAGCTGGGCTTCCAAATAAATGCATTTATTAGTGTTTTGGGAAATTATAAATTAATCAGAGACTAGCTATTTTGTTTTCAGTCAGCATAAATGTTTGATTCAGCTAAACCTTAGCATACCATCAGGTTAAGAGTTATTTTATTTCTGGTTCTTTCTTTAATATTTTATATAAAGACCTTCTTAAAGTCAATTTAAATTATCTGTCATACAGTATATTGAACATTTACATATAGCTATAACATTAAGACCATCTGCTTAACATTGTGTATTCACTATTGTGCTGCCAAACAGTTCTTGATCCATTGATGCATGGACTCCACATGAGCTCTGAAGGTGTGCTGGGGTATCTGGATATGTCAGGAGCAGATCCAAGTCCTGTAAGTTGTGAGCTGGGCCCTCCGTAGATTGAAAGTGATTGTCCTGCACATGCCACAGATGTTCATTTGGATTGAGATTTTGGTCCAGTCACCACATTGATTTATTTACTGTACTGTTACTGTTTACCATAAACCCTCCTGAAAGAGGCCAGTGCCATAAAGAAATACTATTACTATTAAGTTGTGCCTGGTCTGCAGCAATGTTTAGGTACAGTAGCGGTACATATGAAAGCGTACATTTAATGCTAGAATATGTAAAAAATTCTATGGCTAGTATATGCAGCAGTTAAAATAGCTGTCCCTGGTCTCTTTTGCTTTTTACATTGGCATGGATGATTCAGTAATACAGTAGGAGGCTTTTCTTTTTTTAAATAAGAAATTCAGATATGTTGTTTTGTTCACCAGTTCAAAAGTGGGATCAATTTAGGGATTAAAAGGCAATAACACTGCACCAATTTAATTCTATTTTATTTGTATAGCGCTTTTGAAAATTGTCAATGTAGCAAAGCAGCTTTACTGCTTTCTTTAACCAAAAGAAATTATTAAAGTTTATATGAAATGTGAATGTGTATGAATCAAAATGATTAGATTATCTCAGATGAGCAAGCTGAGGGTGATGGTGACAAGGAAAAAAACTCCCTGAGATGGCAATAGGAAGAAACCTTGAGAGGGACCAGATTCAACAGGGAACCCATCCTCATGTGGGTGATAAAGGATAGCAGGGATTGATCTGCAGTCATAATGTGTGTTAGGCAGCTGGAAGTTCAATATAACAGTTGATGTCTTTAAGTTCATATGGAGTCCAGTTTGTTGTTGAAGGCTCAGGTAGACTATAGGAAGTTCCAGTCCTGAACTATCGAGCGACTGCAGTAGGGCTAGAGCTGGGCGATATGCCCTATAAATGAAATCTCGATTTTTTTTAAGACCAAATTCGATTTTCGATTTTAAAATGATTTTTTTGCTTAAAATAAAATAAATAATAAATAAAATAAATAATAATAATAATTAAAAAAACAGACAGTATAGTTTTTTAAATTTATTATCTACTTAAGCAAAACGATATAACCAAACATTACCTGCTTATTTGGATTACAAGTATATATATTATATATATACGACGCCAATTCAACAGTGTGGCTCTGTTTGAGGTACGCGAGTAAATTAGTCGTGCTCGAGTAAATTAGCTTCTTTTAGTTGCCACAAACTTCAGACAAATTTTACACCGGGTTTTGGCTTGTTCAGTGTGTAAAGTTGCGAACCCGAACAATTTCCATACGACTGAAGAAAGTTCTGTTAGAAACAAGCTCTTTGGTTTCATCAGAGCGCGCTGCCATGTTGTATCTCGTATTTCCCACGTGTGAGTCACAGAGGGGGCGTGGCAGAACTACAGAAGCTCGCGGTGCCGCACCAAAGTGAAACTGTAAAATCAATCTAAAACTCTCACAAGTGAGCGGTTAATTAGGCGCGACATCATGTGGTCGGACAATCTTGCCTCTTAATTATTCTGCCATTGGTGCAATTACAATTTATGCAATATTTTAATAAAAAATCGTGATAACTTGATTTAGGAAAAAAAATGTATCGTCTTAAAACGTAAATTCGAATTAGTCGAAAAAATCGAAAAAATCGCCCAGCCTTAAGTAGGACTGAAACGATTCCTCGAGTAAATCGAGTAATTCGATTACAAAAAATGATCGAGGCAAAATCTTCTGCCTCGAAGCTTCGTTTAATTAATTTTATTATGTTTTGCGCAATTATTTGTTGACAGCACACTTTTGACACAGTGCGCTTCCGGATGCAAGCCGCCAGTAAGCACCAACAAAGAACAAGTGCTTACGTCACCCACAAAGCGGAATAAGATGCAAACAGTTAGCTGTGTATTGATTTGATGGAGCGTTCTGTTGCGAGCTGTAAAATGGAAGGGAGCGATAAAATTATCAGCGAGGCCAAGAGAAGAAGAAAGCAGCAAGAGAAAATGACAGAAATTGTCAGTAAAGGCTTATGTTATGCCTGAGATGTAGATTTTGAAGCTTTTAGTTCTGAAAGTTTAGTTGCACAACTTGGTGTTTTTGTATAATTATTTATTTTAATGTGTGCCTTAGTTTTTTTAATCTGTAAAGTCATTTGAAATACCTTTTTTTTGCAACCGAGAAAAGGCTTTAAAATAAAAATGTATGGTGCTGTAATGCACTTAATCTCAGTCCCCTATCTTAATTACGCGGTTTCGCGCGTTGGCCGGAAGTACGGTTCTTCATGATTCACCGCGCGTTTTGGCGCTGCGATTATGTTTCCATCTTTCTGCACGAAAAATTTTATATGTTTAAGCCGCCTTAAAAACATATTTAAACATGTTTTAAATTTTTTGGCAGACCTTGCAGAACTTTGCGGAACGTCGGTGGGCAGTCACGGCGGCTCACGGTGCCTAACACCGCATCTCACTGCGAGTTAAACTGTATAGGTGAGATAGGGGTATAAGGTATTCCTTGTATTGTGAATAAACACAATGTTTATTTTTGATAAAATGCTGTATGCATTTAAAAAATAAAAGTAGATTTTTCTAAAAAGAAAACCAATTAATCTTTGTTTCTTTTATATATTTTACATTACTGTTTAATTACTCGATTAATCGATTACATTTTTGGTAGAATACTCGATTACTAAAATATTCGATAGCAATCTCTGCAGTCACAAGTCCTCAGAGAACAGCTGTCGACATCAGCCGAGGCCAGGACTGTCTTCATGGAAAAATGGAACCGTCCATAGTCACCAAACCATCCCAAGCAGACCACCCCGAGCATCCATGCGACGAGACCTGCAACCAGAAGGGGGGCACCAGGACTAGTCAGACAGGTCCAGAGGGCAGAGGGGGTATGGGTCACTGGCAGCTCAAGAGCAACATGTGTAGCTCAACAGAAAGACAGGGACAGGGAGAGAGAGAGAGGGGGGGGGAGAAAAGAGGGGAGAGAGAGAAAAGAGGGAAAAGGAGAGAGGTGAGAGCAGAAGAGAAGGAGAGAAAACAGTTAGGTATGCTCACAGTCACATAATGTATAAAGTGAATGTATATATAGTGTAAAGTGCAAGCAGGGACAACAGCAGGACTACTGTAAGTATGACAGCTTAACTAAAAAGAAGGATTGTAAGACAATAGCAGTTCACTCTGATACAGTCAAAAGTATTATGTTAAAATTGATGCGAAATTTCCCAGGGCGCAATGTGGATAAGATAGAGGTGATGTGTGCATATCTTCTGGTTCTAGTGAGGATTCTCGCTACTGCATTCTGGACTAACTGAAGCTTATTTTACGCACCTAGTTGAACAAACAGACAGTAAGGCGTTACAATAACCCAACCTAGAGGTGATAAAAGCATGAATTAATTTTTCTGCATTGTTTAGTGACAATATATTCCTTATCTTGGCAATATTTTTGAGGTTAAAGAATGCTATCTTAGTAATATTATCTACATGTGCTTCAAATGAAAGACTTGAATCTATAAACACACCAAGGTCTTTTACAGTTGCACTTGATGGAACAGAATAGCCATCTAAAGTTACAGTGTGATCCAAAAGCTTTCTTCTAGCTACAGTACATGTTGTCCTATGACTAAAACTTCTGTCTTATCAGGATTAAGCAGACAGAAGTTAATTAACATCCAGTCTCTTATGTCCTTCACACATTGCTCAACTTTATTAAGCAGTTTTTTCTCATCTGGTTTTGCTGAGACATATAACTGTGTCATCAGCACAACAATGAAAACTAATACAATGCTTAAGAATTATGTTGCCCAGAGGAAGGATATAAAGAGAAAAAAGCAATGGGCCTAAAACTGAACCCTGTGGAACACCAAAATCCACTCCACAACATGCAGAATAGTCATCATTTAAATTTACAAACTGATAACGATCTGTCAAATAGGATCTGAGCCAGTAGAGGGCCATTCCCTTGATTTCTAGTACATTTTCCAATCTGTGAAGGAGAATATAATGATCAATGGTGTCAAAGCTGCACTGAGGTCGAGTAACACAAGCACAGTGATGCAACCCTGATTAGAGGCCAATAAGAGGTCATTTACTACTTTAACAAGTGCTGTCTCTGTGCTGTGACAAGGCCTAAATCCTGAATGATACAGTTTGTGTATGCTATTTCTATGTAGATATGAACATTGCTGCTGCGCTACTATCTTTTTGAGAATCTTAGAGATAAAAGGGAGCATATTTTCATAAAATTCTAGAACAATTAAAATGAAACAAAATTATTTTTTCTTGAGACACACCTATTGAAAATATAAATTTTTCAACACCCCGGTCAAATATATAGCAAAATATATAGAAAGGTCGCAATTTGAATTACATTAAAAAAATTTTTTACGGTGCTTCTTCAATTACACAATTGAATGATAAGCAGTTGCCAGCATGTCCATATGTGACAGTTTCTTTGTTAGTTCATCACTTCTTATCTGGTGTTGATTAGAGATGACTTTGCATTTGATTTTCATGGGAACTTTTAGTATGTGGTCCAAAGATATGTTGATTCAAGTGAAGGAGAACATTATCACAAACAAACAAACAAAAACAAACAAACAAACAAACAAACAAACAAACAAACAAACAAAAACGTCAAGAGCAGCCAAATCAACAATTTGGTGCACTCCTAAAATAAGGAATACACTGGTAAGACCTATAACACCAAAATGCCTGAAAGACCACTGAAGACAACCAAAGGGGATAATCACAGAATTCTTTCCTATATGAAGAAGATAGTATAAAGGATAGCATCAGAAAAGTAGTTTATGGATGGTCAGCACTTTTTATCAAGTAATATTTTTAAAATAATTTGAAAATTATTATTTAGTAATAAAGAGACAACACCCTCAGTGATCAACCCCTATCTGATCAGCAAATCATGTGACATGAGCACAAGTTACTACAAGTCATACAGATACAGCTCAAGAGCTTAGGTCGGCTTAAGTAACATTAAATAATTCAAGCATGGAATTATTTAATATGTTAAAAAATGCAGGACTAACCAATCAGGTCACCTCAAAACATGCAGAACATTTGGTTATTATAGTTTTAGCCCCATATGGTAAGATTACACAATACACCATTTTGAAGCTAACAGTTACTCCTGTAAATCAGCCAAGAAAACAGAGTCAAGGCTTTAGGATCTAAGGGATATATATGCCAACCGCAGTGTCAGTTCATACATTTGACAATTTAACATTGGTTAGGGAGGAATTTTTACCCATTTTGCAGTGGAAGGATTGTTAGCTCTTTTATTCTGTTGGCTGGCGATCTTGATGCACAAAAATATCTGCTCAAATCTCTGTAGTTAAGGATGTGGATATGATGTTTGAATGCATATGATGTAGTACTGAGAATGTATTTAAACTTTCATTAACTTGTGCAACTGTACACTGATATGTGTTGCCTATGTTTGTTCTTTACTTGCTGATGACACAGTTGCACATTGGGTTTAGTGTCCTGAGTTGCTACATTTGTCACAATTTACAATTAAAACTAAGATTTCTATAGCATTGTCCTATTCTTAACCACACTTGCATTTTCGGCAGAACATGCAATATTCTTTAAATCGTGTTCTTGTTCAACCTACCCATTGGTTCTGTTCAAAATCAATGTTTTCATCTAGCTTATTAATAGTGTAGACAGTGTTTATAAAAAAAAAACCCTAAGAAAGGTGTAGCCATGTATACAAAGTTTTGTATAAACCAATAGGATATTTAGAATATTAAATTGACTGGACTTCAATTTTTTATTCTCAGCTGATTAGCGGAGGGACCATAGTCAATGCTGAGGCAGTATGGGACCATGTGGCCATGGCTGATCGTGAGCTGGCATTTAAGGCAGGAGACGTCATTAAGGTCCTGGATGCTTCCAACAAGGATTGGTGGTGGGGGCAGATTGATGATGAGGAGGGTTGGTTCCCAGCCAGCTTTGTACGGGTAAGACTGGCATTGACAATATTATTTCCCTGATTAAATGTCATTGATAACTCACTAATTATTTTATTGACATATTATCTCTGTAACAATTCTGCAATAATATTTTCTTAAAAAAAAAAAAAAACACGAAGAAAGGAAAAAAGACATTTGAAGCAGATGACAAAAGGAAAAGAGATGCACCTGCATCAAGTTTCATTTTCAGCATGAATCTTTGGTTGTAAAAAAAATTGCCACAATGTTAATTTGGTAACATTACAGATTAACCTGGATTGAAATAAAAAAAAAAAGTAAAATGTTCTCCCTAGTTTTTTTTTTTTTAACTTGCAACCTGACCAGGACTCTAATCTGTATCTCAGCAGTGAGAGCAGTGAATGCTAACAAGGACCCACCAGGGAACCTGCTGCTGAGGCTAGTAAAGGCACACACATTGCTTTATCAAACAACGGACACCACAGATTAACACAGGTTATCCAAGTCAAAAAAATGGTAGACAATTTTGTAATTTAACAATTAAAAATAAACACCTAGCATGGGTCGTATGAACAAGGTGTACAGGTATTACATGTTTACAAATTATGTAATTTGGGTATTATATAAACCCCATAATACAGTAAAGTTCTGTAGATATTTTACAAATCTAGTGTTTGTGGGGAAACTGCAGTGTAGCAGTAAGGTATGATTGTGACATGTCTAAATCGTGAGCAAAGACATTCATTGTTTTTCCACCTTCGTTTTGTTTAATAACCTTTCAATTTCACTTTATAATTGAGATGTCCCCCTTTGCATATGGCTGTTATTGGTACCATTCGTTTTGCTGAATTTGTGAGCCATGAGTTTAATTTGTTTTTGCAAACAATTCCAACCTTTGTACTTGACAATACAGTACATATACTGTAGTATATTCCTGTACAGTCGTGGCCAAAAGTTTTTAGAATTACATAAATATTGGAAATTGGAAAACTTGCTACTTACATTTTTATAATAGCCATTTGCATATACTCCAGAATGTTATGAAGAGTGATCAGATGAAATGCATAGTCCTTCTTTGCCATGAAAATTAACTTAATCCCGAAAAAACTTTCCACTGCATTTCATTGCTGTCATTAAAGGACCTGCTGAGAGAATGTGAGAATGTTGACGAGCACAAGACTGGAGATCATTATGTCAGGCTGATTGGGTTAGAATGGCAGACTTGACATGTTAAAAGGAGGGTAATGCTTAACCATGGTCACCTGCAACGAAACGCGTGCAGCCATCATTGCGTTGCATAAATATGGCTTCACAGGCAAGGATATTGTGGCTACTAAGATTGCACCTAAATCAACAATTTATAGGATCATCAAGAACTTCAAGGAAAGAGGTTCAATTCTTGTTAAGGAGGCTTCAGGACGTCCAAGAAAGTCTAGCAAGCGCCATGATCGTCTCCTAAAGAGGATTCAGCTGCGGGATCAGAGTGCCACCAGTGCAGAGCTGCTCAGGAATGGCAGCAGGCAGGTGTGAGCACATCTGCACGCACAGTGAGGCGAAGACTTTTGGAAGATGGCCTGGTGTCAAGAAGGGCAGTAAAGAAGCCACTTCTCTCCAAAAAAAACATCAGAGACAGATTGATCGTCTGCAATAAGTATGGCGAATGGACTGTTGAGGACTGGGGCAAAGTCATATTCTCGGATGAAGCCTCTTTCCAATTGTTTGGGGCATCTGGAAAAAGGCTTGTTCGGAGAAGAAAAGGTGAGCGCTACCATCAGTCCTGTGTCATGCCAACAGTAAAGCATCCTAAGACCATGTGTGGGGTTGCTTCTCATCCAAGGGAGTGGGCTCACTCACAATTTTGCCCAAAAACACAGCCGTGAATAAAGAATGGTACCAAAACACCCTCCAACAGCAACTTCTTCCAAGAATCCAACAACAGTTTGGTGAAGAATAATGCATTTTCCAGCGCGATAGAGCACCGTGCCATAAGGCAAAAGTGATAACTAAGTGGCTCGGGGACCAATACGTTGAAATTTTGGGTCCATGGCCTGGAAACTTCCCAGATCTTAATCCCATTGAGAACTTGTAGTCAATCCTCAAGAGGCGGGTGGAAGTGATTATGAAAGAATGGGTTGCTATCAGTTAGGATTTGGCCCAGAAGGTGACTGAGAGCAGCCCACTCGAATTGCAGAGGTCCTGAAAAAGAAGGGCCAACACTGCAAATACTGACTCCTTGCATAAATGTCATGTAATTTTTGATAAAAGCCTTTGAAACTTATGAAGTGCTTGTAATTATATTTCAGTGCACCACAGAAACAGCTGAAACAAAGATCTAAAAGCAGTTTAGCAGCAAACTTTGTGAAAACTAATATTTGTGTCATTGTCAAAAGATTTGGCCACGACTGTATATATGTATTACCCTAATAATAACCCCAGCATTCTTTGACAGTGAGCTGAGGAAAAGCAATGCATTGGAAGAGAATAACAAAAGTTGAAGACTCAAACAGGACCCAATTAAATTTTTATCTCATTTACCCATATTCATTACTAGACTTACATATTGGAACAAAATTTATTTTTGTCATTTTTCCCAAGGTTGAACCTCACACTCCTCAACCACAAACAAAAAAGGTTTTCTATATCAACCCTATAGCCACTCGAAGGTTCCAAATCACAACAGCAAAGGTGCGTTTTTATGAACTTCCTTCACCTGCCAAGAGTTTGTCAAACACGTCATGAGCATCAAACCAAGTCAAGTGAAGATTGTGCTTTTAGTGTCCATCATGATAAAGCCTGTAGACTTTATTCCAAAGTAGAAGGCTTCACTATAATTTAACATTTGTGATGTGGCTATTTTGAATGCATTGTTTAATGTAAGTATGAGTTGTAGGCATTTTCTTTTGCATTTCAACATCATATGTGTGTTTGCATTGTAGCTTTAGAATTTGAAGGTGCTGGACAGATTTTTGACCTCCATGTTCAGTTGATATCTCATGTTTAACATGCTATTATTTGTTCTACTGGTTTTATTTAAGGGTAAGCCAACCCATCCTGCTCTGGCAAGTACTCCTAGCAGTAGTAAAACACCTATTACTGACCTACTGTATTACAACATGATTTACTGTCCCCTCTGAAAGTACTGAACAGGCAATGTCAATTTTTTGTTGATAACCATACTGTACATAGGAATATTGGAAAGCAACAGTATTTATTTACAGAAACACTGTAAAACCTGTCAAAATATAAGTGAGTTTTATCAGAGAAAAACACCAGAGGGCAGGGGTGAAGATCTTGCAATCCATCATTTAAACATAATTTTAAAAAGACTAACAGTATGGCCATACCACAAGATGCAAGCAACTCGCCTGCAGTCTAAAGGCCAGGTTGGAAATCATGAAGAAATGTAGGGATGAAATATAAGTCTTCTGCAACCAAGATTAATTCTTACAAAAGTGAAGGGAAAGACAAATGTAGAGAAATACAGTATCTGCTCATGATTCAAAATACACAAGTACGGTGGAGGTAATATAATGACTTGTCCGGAAGATGTCTTCGGAACAGGCTCACTTATGGCGTTAAATCTGTGTCAGTAAACACACAAAACAAAAATCATAAATGTAAAAAGTAAATTTGTAAGTGTATAACTAACTCAACCGTAAACCTAAAACTGTAAGCATAAAATAAATAAATAAAAAGAAATTAACAACACAAAAACTACAACTTGCAAATAAACTGCTGATTTCTATTATGATTTCAATTTGTTTCATTATGTTTACATTTATTTATTTGTTCATTGCCTCCCCCATATTATCCATGGTTAATGGATTTTAACGAAAAACCATTACTGAAGGCAACTCGTGGAGAAGGAGGATTCGAGATTTTAGAGATGGCGCAAATGCATGCTGGAGACTATATTGAGTAGTACGTTTCTATAGAGAAGGACCTGCGTCAGTTAATTAAAAAGTTATTTGGCATTACTATATATGATCTTGTGCATCAGCAGCATCACTATAATGCATTAGTAATCCTCACACTGTAATATACGTGGTGAAGCCACGCATATTTTCCACGCACAATGTTTTCCACGCATCCAGATAAATGTGTTTCCTCTGTGTTCTCAGTGATAAGAGAAGATTACCAGTATAAGGTAATCCAGTAATAACACAGACTATTTACTATGCCATGCAGTAAAGTTTATTTGTGTCTGGTTTTGAGATAGCGATGACATGCGCGCACACACTAAATAAATAAACAAACAAGTAAATAAATAAATGTCCAAACAAAAGAATGCACCTGAAGAACTAGACATGTACAGTTCTAATTGGATATAATAGTAAATTAAACTTAATGCAATAACTGTACCTGCTAAATAAGAATCCTTAAAAAAGCCATAATTATAGAAATGTGTCTTTATGGACAAATGAAATGAGAAATGGATGAGTCCTTTGAGACAGAAGGTTGATCACTAAGGGGCACAGAGTACCGGTTGGAGCACAATACCTGCAAGATGAAGAAAGGGTCCCTGCTGCGTACTGTTATCATTAATGATGAGCTAGTTGGACATTTTCAGGTTGAGGATGGACTGAAAATCAACTTCCAAACCTCCTGCTGGTTCATGGAAGTCACTTTTTTAAAGTCATGTTATAAGCTGAACATTTAGGGCCAGGCAGACCAATGCTCCATTGCAGGCGTCAGAATGCACCACAGCTTAACTAGCCAGAAAAGGCATTAACATGACAGATTGACGTCCTGGTCCCCTTCCTCACCTGACTTAAATCCTGTTGCATTAAACTCCTGGGCCATCCTAAAGCATGGTTTAGTGTGGGATCGAACAATCCACCTCTTTAAACATATTTAAACATATAACATATTGTATCAATAAATAAATAATTGTGGAGGCTCATGAAAGATAATGAAAAGATAATAAAAAGATAATAATTTAATTTTTTAATATTCATATATTTATATTTTATGTTAAATTATATTCAGAAAAAGTTCGGAGTTTTTTTTTTGTTATCTGTGTTGTTTTATGTTTGCCATTCCTTAAATAATATCAAGAATAACCTGAAAAAGAATAATTTGAAATGTAGTTTAATAATTATGCACACTAATAACTTTCCTGACAAAGAAAAATGTTACTTTTTCTTTGGTAAACATTGTATTTTAATGTGAAAAAAAAACATTTAGAATCAGCTGGGATGATTGTTTATTAAGGAAATTAAGCTAAGAAATTACATTTGCCTAATAGTTGAGAATGCACTTTAATGTATAGCAAAAGCAATATAATTAGCCTTGACATTCCAGTACTTTCAGAGAAGACTGCATATATATTTGATAACTACCTTGAGCTACCTTAGACAAGAGTGGGTGTTGAATTAGTCCATTCTTTTCTTAATTAAAAAAAAAGTCATAGGTAAATGTAATCTTTTATCTCTTGTATATAGCTGTGGGTGAACCAGGAAGATCGAGCAATTAAAGTAGCTGAGGGCAGCAATGAGGTCCAGAATGGCCACCTGGATGCAGGTAGTGATTGCCTCTGCTTGGGTCAGCCACTCCAGAACAGAGACCAGATGAGGGCTAACGTAATCAACGAGATCATGAGCACAGAGCGTCACTACATCAAGCACCTGAAAGATATATGTGAGGTACTGTTATTATTCACATATTCTCTCTTGCCAAAAACAAATATGTGAGCAATCAATTATAATAATTCTATTTACTTTAAAATGACATATTTTCTTTAACTGGATGGGCTTTCAAAAAAGTTCTGGAAAAGATAAAAGATGTTTTGTCCAATTCTAGGAAAACTAACGGATGCTTTTGGAATTTTGAAGTAACTGTTTGCACTTTAATTTATTTTTGCTCACTTAAATGCCCACTTGCGCCATCAATCTTTCACACATTTAAATTGTATTTTAACTTTTTTCCCTGCACATGCTTAATGTCAAACAACACCTCTGTTTTGAAATAATTCTTACGTACAACATTTTCACCTGCCTAAAACTTATTACTGTATAGTAATACTGTACTGTAGTAGTACTGTATATACAGCCATTGTTTTGAGAATGAGACAAATATTATTATTTTTAGAACATTTTATTTCAATGTATTTTGCAGCCCTACTTCGAATGTGCCATGTCATATGATATGAATGTTCAAAAATAAATAGAATGGAAAAAAAGTCAAACCAAAGATCAACTACTGTAAAAAAGTAGTTATTGATTTCTAATGTAAATACCTAGCAAGATAAAATAGCAAGTCCAAACAGAATTTAAGTGCCCTTAAAAAGGCAGGTGAACAGTAGTCAACATGTTATAGAGCCGGGGTACTCAATAGGCAGACTCCAGTCCGCATCCAGACCCAAATACGGTTAAATCTGGACCGACGCCAAAACAAACATGTTAATTTAATCATAATCCAAATGACTGAAGTGCGCAACTGTGATTCTGCGCAATATATCTTTGAGGCTTCTACTCGGTTTGGCTGCTTCATCTATGTCCAATCACAGTAGCTATAACAGCATCGTTATAGCAACGTTACAGCTACTCACCCCCCTCCCCTCTCTCACCGTGCTCTGGATCAGGCCGGTCAACAGGCAGTCTCATCGTTCGCGAGCAGTGCAAATTTTGTTTAAAACAGGCAGTCCGGTGAATAAAAATCAAGCTTAATGTGAACTGTCAAAGGACATTAAGGTAATTTTAGTTTCATAATGCTAGCATCAGACTGCAGGAAAACATCCCCATCACAAATATGCTGAATTCCTGGACAAGCTGATTGAAAATTTCCAAACTCGCTTTGAAGATTTCCCTTGCTGTGCATCGAAAATCCATTTCTTGTCAAAAATATTGCAGAATTCTGAAATGAAGCCACAAAAGTCTTCCAATGGGCCAGTGCTGCTTCTCTGCAAACAGAGCTAATTGCACTGCAGGAATCTCACTGTGACCTTGTCACCTTCTGGACAAAGATGGTTACTGCAGCAGGTGTTCCTCTCCCGCAGAAGATGGCTCTTCAAATTCTCACAATGTTTCCCTCAACGTACTGCTGTGAATCTGCCTTTTCAACTATTATTGAAAAATGGTGATATGGTGAAATGATATGGTGGAAAACACATACGGCAGCACCCTCACCAATGAACATTTACATCAGGCCCTCACACCTTTTATTCCCCAAGTTCAAACAACTGGTGGCACAAAGAAGGTGTCATCTTTCACACTAAAAGGCCTACCATGTAATTTTTGTATATAGTTATATAACACACACACACACACACACACACACACACACACACACACACACACACACACACACACACACACACAGAATATATTAGGAAACTTGTACAGTACTGTGTGTAAAAAACTGTCCTATATACTATGTTTTAAATACATCTCTGTGATTAGAAGATAATTTACTGTTTCTATACATCTATAGAATGGTTAATTTGCAGAAGACTTAAAGCACAACAAAGTGATGAGACTTTTAGCTGCAGTAAAACATTTGAATGTTAAATGACAATCCCAGCCGAGGTGGCTTGGAGCATCCACAGCAGAAATACTGGAATAAGCGCATTAGGGTTGCTCTAATAACTTTGTTCTCATATCCTGTGCAATTGAAAGTCAAAGTTTGACTTGAATGCCCCTCATAGTTTTGTTTGTCCAAAAGTATATTTTCTTTTGTGTTTTTTGTTTACTTTTCAGCAGTCTATTTTAAATGGGTTAAATGTGTTTATATGTGTGATGGTGGTTGTGTTTGTTATCATTTGGATATTTTATGTTTCCCCTTAAAGCATCTTTAAGTGTATGTAAAAGTAATTTATGAATAAAATTTATTATTATTATTATTATTATTATTATTATTATTATTATGTCTAATAACAAGTAGATAAATGAATCAGGGATGATGGGAATTAACAGAATTATCTGCATCATACTGCTCATCACTTAAAAAAAATTTTAAGGTAAAAAAAACATACAAGGACACAAATAGAGAAATTATTAAATGCGCATTGCACATTGTGCATAGGAAAACTAGGTGTTCATACAGTCTATATAGTATATAAACATACTACTATGTAAGAGCTATATACTGTAAGAGCACTTTGCTTATATATAAATGACATAATACAGATACACTTATCGTTATACATATTTTTTGTATGAACATGATTTACTTTTTTAATAGTCTAAAACATGACCAGCATAAAAATTAAGGTTTAAAATACTTTTATTTAAAATACTTTTTCATTTTCAGGGTTACTTGAGGCAGTGCAGAAAGAGAATTGACATGTTCAATGAAGACCAGGTAAAAGTCATTTTTGGAAACATTGAGGACATCTATAGATTTCAAATGGGATTTGTCCGGGATTTGGAAAAGCAATATAACACAGAGGAACCTCATCTGAGTGAAATCGGCCCATGCTTCCTGGAACATGTAAGCATTTTAATGCACATTTATCCAAATAGAAATTAACATTTAATTAATTAATGATGTTAATTAATTAATGATAATGCGGGAGTGCAGAAATAACACCATATAGAGTTTTATAATATTAATAATTGTTATTAATCCAAACCAGTGGGATAATATAGTAATGAAGTACATGTATCACACTGTGTACCATCCAAACAAGTAGATTTTATCAATATTTACAAATGTAAAAAGCCCAGCAGACATGCACTCATCATTTTATGGACACTTTGTCTAATCAGCCATATGGTTGTCATGAGCAAACGATTTTCACTGACCTTTCTCAACCACGAGCAGTCTCATCCTGCAGATTCTCCAAACACTGGGATGTTTTTTTTTGTGTAAAAATCCCAGGAGATCAACAGTTTTTGTAATAATCATATCAGTTCAAGTGGCACCATAAACCATGCCATGATTAACATCACATTTTATCCCCAGTCAGTTTGACATGAACATTACCTATAGTGAACTGTACTTTTTGATACCTGCATAATTTTATGGATTTTGCTGCTGCTACATGATTGCCTGATTAAATACCCACTTCTGAAGAAGTACAGGGATACCAAATAAAATGTCAGTGTAAGTGTATGTGAAAGCAAAGTGACCAGACAATACACATAAGAGTTAGAATTACAGTGGAACCTTGGATTACGAGCGTAATTCGTTCCAGAAGCAGGCTCTTATATCAAAACACTCATCATATTTTCCCATAAGAAATAATGGAAACTTGTTCCACAGCCCCAAAAAATAAATACATAGAAATAATTAATATAAAATATTAAGTAAAAATAAAACTAATTTAACTAAAACCTACTTTTTACCTTTAAAAAAGAAACAATAAATCCAGACTGATAAGCGTTTCCGTTTGTGCATGCAGGTGCTGTGTATGTGTGTGTGTGTGTGTGTGTGTGTGTGTGTGTGTGTGTGTGTGTGTGTGTGTGTGTTATTAGCTCCTCCCCTTTTCTCATCTTAGTATCAGCGCGCATCATTTGGCGCAGGGAGTGCATGTGTGTGTATGTATGTGTGTGTGTGTGTGTAAGTGCACGGTGTCAAATGACGCTTGTGCGCTGTAGGCTGATACAGAGAGAGAAAATGGATCTTTAACCTTTCTAATGAGACTTTCTTTTGCTTTACACACGCACACACACACGTATGTTATAATAAACAGTACACGCACGCACAAACATACAAACAGACATTAAAAGATGTTTTACGCACACACGCGTGGTTACAGTGTTATAGTAAACAGTACACATGTGCACTGATGTTGATTATACCAGTGAGAGATCATTGAAAAAAAAAATCATTATCTCAGTTGTGATCACCTGACGCTTGGCGTCAAAACAAGAAGCGCATGTGTGTTACATGATACTCAGTACTCGTAAACCAAGACTTGTTCTTTTTCCATGTCAAAATTTATTAAAAAGCTTTGCTCGTCTTGCCGAACACTCGCAAACCACGTTACTCGCAATCCGAGGTTCCACTGTGTACTGTATGTCTAATGAGAAAACTATTTTAGAATTTGCATTTTATAGTTGAATTTTTAAATCAAAAAATATAATTTGACTGTTGACTGTTGCACCATTTCTGATTTTTAAACACCCTTGACTTATAGCAAGATGGGTTCTGGATCTACTCTGAGTACTGCAACAACCATCTGGATGCATGTATGGAGCTATCTAAGCTGATGAAGCATGGACGCTACCAGCACTTCTTTGAAGCATGCCGTCTCCTACAGCAGATGATTGACATTGCAATCGACGGTTTCCTGCTGACCCCAGTGCAGAAAATCTGCAAATACCCACTGCAACTGGCTGAGCTGCTCAAATACACAGCACAGGAGCACAGGTAACCTAAATACACACACATTCGTGCACACACACCCACCCACACACACGCTCACACACACACACACACACACACACACACACACACACACACACACACACACACACACACACACACACACACACACACACGCACAAGAATGTCATGGTCGTTTCCAGCATCAGCCAGTTAAAACTGTGAGTTACTGATCAGAAGATGGTGGGTCCTGATGCAAGGAATTAAACCCTCTCAGTTCTATGGATGTCATATCAAAGCCAACCTTTTGCTCTAATCTAAAGGGTGTTCAGGTTTCTAATAGTTTGGATATGCAATGAAAAAAATCTATAAAAGCTATATGTATATACTATATGTTGCCTTGACACCTGTTCTTTGTAACTGCTAATATTTGTAAAGACATTTAATTAAAATTAGAAATTAATTGCAATGCACTGAAATTGCTAGAACATAAACCAGAACATGTGCAGTGCATTGGGCTGAGGTACTGTAGGTGTATTAAAATTGCAGACCCATATAATAAGTATTTATAAATATTTGGTAAATCAATGTTAAATGTCAAATTTATTTATAAAGCGCATTTAAACACAAGTGCTCTTCAATCCTAAAATACCATAGCCTGCAGACACAGAACAGACAATAAAAATTAGACAATAATAAGAAACAGAAATCCAATAAAATAAAAATAAAAATAAAACAATAAACAAAAAGAAATAAGACCACCAAATAAACAGGAAAAAGAAAATAGTCATCTGTTCTTCACACTGCATTTAATGCCAAAGAGGAAAAAAAAAATCTTGAGAGTTTAAAGTTAGGAAAGGTATAGGGGCCTGTCTTATACACTGGGCCAGCTCATTCCAAAAGTTGAGAGCTGCTACTGAAAAGGCACATTCGCCTTGACTCTTGTGAGTAAAAGCGGATCACCAAAACTAAGAGTGTGCTGAATTATATGCCATTTAAAGATAAGAAATGTGATCAGTGGGCAAAAATTTATTTATCTGAACACCAGTCCAATGGTGTCCTATAATATTCTCTTTAAAAAGTGAGAAGGCATATTGCAGTGGTGTATTAAGGTGAATATAATGGATGTACTGTAGGTGTTGTGCAAACCTACTGTACGTGTTTGACGGCCTGAATGGCCTGTGGAAAGAAGCTCCTCTTCGCACTTCCGTGAGCAAAACAGAAAGAAGAGTACAGGGTTCAGAACACATTTAATCTGTCTGTCCGTGATCCGGTACCACCTTTTGTAGAAAATCTGCAGGTCAGTGACCTGAGTGCATATGGTGCTGGACACACCACCTTCTGGAGAGCCTGTGAACCAGGTTGTGATACTTCTCATAAGGATGGTTTCAGTGGTGCAAGTTTAAAAGTTCCATGGAAGCAAAGAGAACTAAGAACTAGTGCACCTAAAAAGTATTCTAAAACCTATCTTTTTTGAAAACACCTTTTAAACTCTGAGGATTTTATGAAAAAGTATCTGTGTTTACTTAACTCTTCTCTTCAGCCCGTGACATAGATAGAAACATGAAAAAGCAAGTAAATCTGTAATCTGTAAGTATGTTTTGTTTGAAGTACTGTATTGTACTCTACTACATTTGAAATTATATTCGTTACTGAGTAAAAAATAAATGAATGAAAATTAAAAATGATAAAAAAATAATGCAACAGAAGGAAAAAATTTTCACCCCGGAAACCACTGCACTGATTGAATGATGGGCGGGGAGAACAAACGCGCTAAACTCACAAGAATGATGGAGACGGGCAAAACAGATGCTAGTGATGCAGACCCAACTGAAAGTGAAATGCCATCAAATTCTTATGAAGCAAACCCCTGGCCATTGTAACGGCCACTACTATGTTGAATAGTATACTATGTTGTATACCACATTATGTATGTACAGAGGTTTGAAGAGGGGAATGTCTATTACCGCCGTGCTCACCGCCGCGACAAAACGACAGAGGCCAAAATAAATCAGTTGCATTTCAAAGAAATTTGTGAAATGACCCCCAGGTGGCGCAAAGTGACATTTTCCGTCATCTTGGTTTTAAAAAAATAATTAAGTCATAAAAAGGTCAAATCAATATGCTGTATCAAAGAAATACTACAGTAATGGTAATTTCCACATCTGTGTATTTTATACAACAAGCATGAAAAATTTGAACCAGAGCTTTACAATAATGAGTAAAAAAACATTGGAGTTGAACATTAAAACAAGTACACTACATTGTAAACCTCAATGTTCAAAGTAATTAAACACAGTGAGTACTGTTAACCTGAATAATTGATTAATAATTAATTAACCTCAATTATTTAGGTTAACAGTACTCA
>JAAGKR010002628.1:0-89569 GCA_011419295.1 Clarias macrocephalus | reverse complement strand
TGTTTCTACACCTGAAACATTTTTTTGTGCAAATGCACACACATGCTAAGAACTGCTGACACCCAGTCACATGAGAACCATACCATTAAAAAAAAACTCAGCTATTCAATGATTTATTTGTAGCAGTTTTTGACTATGGTCCTGTCTATCCAAAGATAACGATAGCTCTTTATTATTATGATACAAAGAAAGCACACCCTCCTTTAATTCTATGTTTTTCATTATCAGGGCCTCAATAACAACTGTTTGGTTTTCAAAATCCTCTACATAAAACACAATCAGTTCTCAATATGCAGTAATTTTCCCATAAACTAAACTCAGAAGAACACTCAGAAAACAGGCCTGGAATATAAAACCTAAAATTCAGTATCATCCAGAGCCACCAAAAGCAACGCTAACTTGATGTGAACATATTTCCTCAGAGAAATTTTGGCCCTGAGAAATTTTATTCCTGCTCAATTTTACAACATTTCTTCAGATCATTGATGTTAGATGACATTCATTTATGCACAGCTCTCCTAAGACAACTCTCCACAACAGCATTTCAGTGGGGTTTAGCCCTGGACTTTGATATGACCATTCCAACACCTTTATTCTTTTCTTTATTAAATATTCCCATGTCAATTTGCTGGAGTGTTCAGAATTATCATCCTGTTGCCTGCTGTACAGATTTTTTTTTTATTATCTTATAGTAGAGTTGGTCGGCATGGTGGCTTAGTGTTAGCATTGTGTTAGCGTGGACCTTGCACCTCCAGGTTTAATTCCCAACCTGCATGTGTGCATGGAGTTTGCACCTCGCAAATGGCATGTGTGCATGGAGTTTGCATGTTCTCCCTGTGCTTGATGGGTTTCCTCCGAATACTCCGGTCTCCTCCCACAGTCCAAACACATGCAGATTAGGCTAATTGGTGTTCCCAAATTGCCTGTAGTGTGTGAATGAGCGAGTGATTTTGTGGATATGTGTGAGCCCGTGTTGGATTGGTACCTCACCCAGAGCATTCCCCGCATTGTGCCTTAAGTCTCCTGGGATAGGCTCCAGGACACCCATGTACCCAGGATAAAGTGGTGCAGACAATGAGTGAGAGTAAGGGAGTACCGTCGATTTCATCATTGTCTCAAATGATCGCAAGGATGAAATTGTTCAAAATAAGCCAAAATCATTGTACCTCCACCAACATCCAGAACAGTTGGTATATGGGCGTTTGTTTTAACATGACCAGACATCTTCACATTTGTCTCATCTGTCCAAAGATCTTTTGTGGTTTAATCAGATACCATTTTTTAAAACCTACGCCTTGCCATATTCTCTGTGGAGAGAAAACACTTTTTTCTGGCCACCCTGAAAGCCATATTAATTGGTCTATTTCTTATAACAACAAACGTTTACTGTGTTTACAGAGACCTGCAGGTTACATGATGTACATCAAGTTCATCTTGAGTCACTGGGAATGAAACGTTCTGACTGGGAACAGAATTTGGTGGGACGCCCACTCAAGGGAAGATTGGGTCAATAGTCTTAAAGGCACTCCATTTATAAACAATCCTTTTTACTGTAAAATGGTAAATTTTTACTTAGTGTAGAGATGGCCTTATGACACTTTCCATATTATCACCTTCTCTGAGGTGTCATTGCTTTTGTCTTGGCATGATGTAGACATACACCTGAATTCTCGGGAACACCAACCCATACCCTCCTGGTGATGGTACACACTAAAAAATGCTGGGTTGTTTTTACTACCCAAACGCTGGGCTGCCTCTGTTGGATCATTTTTCTGGGTTATTTACAGTGAATTGGGTATTTTTTGTTCAACCCAGGAGTTGGGTTAAATAGTGACAGCTAACATCACAGACAAGACCACCCCTCCCCCGAAGTTCACCGGTGTATTCAGTGGCTGTGTCAGCTTGGTGTCTTTTTTTTTTTTTTTTGGAGCCACTGAAACAAAAACAAAAAAACTTAAAATACAAGGTCTGTATACACACTTTCACTCACCTATGACTAAATTTGTTCACTGTATGTAACATGTATTACTGTTACCATGTTACACTCAAACTTTCAGCTTGGTCTGTGCTATAGCATGCTAGTTTATCTGACAATGGCTGCTAGCTAGCCAAACCAAAGAACCCCACCTGTGTATGACAGAAACTGCAAAAATGTCTGAGATTTTTAGCTTTCTTTGTAGAATGCTTGCAGGGTGTATGAAGATGGTGAAGTGATGAATGAAAGCTAAACTGTTAACTGTAGTGCCTGTAGTAACTGTAGAGCATTTAGCTAGGTTGCTAGCGTTAGCAACCACATTAACATTAGAACTTTATTAATCTCAGTGCTTGAGACAATAAAAGCTGGAGTGTTACAAAACATTAATCTTCTTACAAATATGCATACTTGCCAACCCTCTTGATTTTTCCATAAACTTTTGCTTTCTTTATTTTCTTTCTTTCTAAGGTTGGAACCAACACCATGGAATATCTCCAACAGGCTGATGTTGGGAGATAATGACCAGCACTGCTCTCAGGCATTAGTGCTTCTCAGTAATAGTATCATAATGATGTCGCTGTTGAATTTGTTTTAATTATTTTATCTTGTACTTTTGAAAAATAAATATTTTTCTATGATTTGTACATGTAATTGGGTGTTTATTGCATATGTATGGTTTGCAAAACTTGGACTTTTTTTTTTTGTAGTAGTAGTAGTAGTAGACCAGTATATCAAAGTAATTTAACTGTTTAAACTGTTTTACCAATACACATGTAAAACATAAAAATAATAATAATAACCTATTTGTGAGGTAGAATTAACCCAACATTCCAGTTAATAGAATGGGTAGAGTAGAATAGTTCTGGGTAGAACTTTTGACCAATTTATGTGGTAGAATTAACCCAGCATTATAGTTAAATATGACCTAGCATTTGGATTGAATATTTTACCCATGTTGCTAGGTTAAACAAATAACCCATGTTGCTGGGTTAAATTAACCCAGCATGTAGTTGGTCCAATAGTTAAAAAAAAAAAACCCAAACTGGCATTTTTTAGGGTGTAGGAATGGAAGTAGAACTGGTGGTATAGAAGTTGGTGCGAAGCAAAGTGCAATCTCACTCATTCTCACTCACCATTTCTATGCTTTATCCTGCATACAGGATTGTGGGGGGACCTGGAGCCTATCCCAGGATACTTAGAGCACAAGGGGGGGGTACACTCTGGACAGGGTGCCAATCCACCGCAGGGCAGACACGTACTGTATACACACACTCACACACTTAAACAAATTTGGAAATGCACAAATTTCCAAGGCAGAAATCGAACCTGGAATCTGGAGAAGGGGCAATCTCAGGTTTTAAAAAATGAGTCCAACATGGAAGTGCCAAAACATGCAGTTCCTTGAATGTCTCCAAAAGTGAGTCAATCTCCAGAGACCCCATATTTAAATGTCGAATGTTACAACAAAAATAAACATGTTTGCAGACTGGTACTTTGTTTTTTATCATGCCTGTAGATGTGTTAGCTTGCTGCTAGTTTTGTATTAGCTTTGTTATTTTCATGTTAGTTTCATTTAGTTTAGCAGCATTTACTGTACCTACAGTAAGTTATGTGCTTCAAGGCACATTCTTTAAAAGTAATGTGTATTGGGACAGCTCTAGAAATGAAGTCACAATACAATCATGCCTAGTGTAATGTACACTATATTGGTTATCTTCTTTTTGGCTACATTTCTGACAGAATCGTCCTGAGATCTCACAGTTGGCTCTGAAAGAGAAGAAGAAGACCAAAAAAGACAAAAAGAAGGCAGGCTAATACATGCATCATAAGTGAGTGTGGACGATGTCTTAAGGAGACATAAAATGGATATCAGCTATGTATATTGAATGTCTTACTACTGATCATTGAGAAGTAGCTCGTAGATATTCTATGAATAGAATGTTCAGTAATGCCAGTGCTGGTCTGACAGCTTTCTTCTATAACCTATTAGGAAGTGAGATGTGAGTCAGGCTGTTAGCTGTAAATGTGGATTTTTTTCCATATTGGAATGTCTACTGGTCATGGTTAACCGCCAAATATAATTTCAATTTCACCTCCCTATGATATATGATTACCACAGCATAAGCATTTATCTGGGAGTGAACCCCCTTTAGCCTTTACCATGTGAAGTGTAACATTAAGCACAATACAGGTGGCAGCATGAAGCAATCTTGGCAATCTTGAGATTGAGATGCATACTGTAGATTGTGACCTGTGTGAAATCTCAATCAGAATCAGCATCAAAAAATGAAGAGCACATATTGCAGTCCCATAATCATATTTTATAGATTGCATGAATGCAAGTGGTGTATAAAAGTAGGTGTATCAAGCAACAAAGCCATTAAATGCATTATACAAGAATGCATTTAATGGCTTTGTTGCTTGATACACCTACTTTTCAGCACCTATTAGAAGTGCTGTAATTTGCCTGGGCAATTTGCCACTACACAGGAAAATGATAAAATATCATTTTAGTACTTTCTCTTTCCTGTCTGTACCTGTCAGCATCAGTTAATAAAAACATACCTAAGGTCAATAAAGGTAAATCAGGCCTGCAAGTCAGATGTTTACCCTTTATTAACAACCATCACTATACAGTGCTATATGTCTGACTTAACTTTCATTAAACAGCTTTATAATTAACAGTAGACCAGTGTATTTGTTAAGGATGCCCATGGAAACATGTATAACAAGAAATAAATGCTGAAACGTTTGACTAGAACATTTCAGAAGGGTCAAATTATTGTGCTGCATCAAACAATGAAAACAACTAAGGAGATTCGAAATGACTGGAACTGGAAACCTGGAAGGATAGCGCTGAACTGTCAACTTTATGGCAAAAAAAAAAAAAAAAAAGAAATGAATTGACACTATGTAAACACTTGGTAAAACTTTATGGTAAAACTATAGCTATGTTTAATTTCTTTTTGTATGTTATAAATAACATTTTTTATTATAACTAGAAAGGGATTTTAAAGTGATGTTCTGTGATTATTTTGCTCTCCATTCAGGTGACAGAGACAGTTGCATGTTACGTAAAAATGCTTTATTTTTAATAATCCAAAACATTAGGCAAGGACACATAATGTCAGACAATGAGCAAACAGAGGCACCTGTCACTTTTAGATACACTATATATTTCACTATAAATATTCTCTCGCTTGAATTCACATGAATATAAATTTGAGTAACATCCAATTTTTAATACATAGGGTTTAATATGATGTTGGCCCACCCTTTGCAGCCATAACAGCTTCAACTCTTCTCAGAAGGCTTTCCACTGGCAATATAGTGTAAATGCATTAAGTTTCCTTTCTATAAAGTTACTCTTTATAAGGGAATAGATGGTGCACTGCTTTGTTTTGTTGTTTGTTTTTTCAAGGGATGGTCCACAGGCATTGTTGTATATGGGCAGCTGATGCTGTGTGCCTGGGGCTTTTAGACAGTAGCCCCCGTCCATGATTTTTTGTTTTGTTTGTTTGTTTGTTTTCATTTCTCTGATGTTTTTGTTTTGATGTAAAAGCCTAACCAAGGATGAGGACTGCAAATTAGCCTTGTGCTACAGTATATGCCCCATGTACACGGCATCGGTTGCGTGTGCACAGCAATGCATACTAAGTGTGGTCCCTAATTAAATGAATGAATAAAAAATTAATTTAAAAGATTTATTGATTTATTTATTTATCTTCAGTGTCTTAAGGAGACTGGAAACTCTTCATGCAGGATCAAACAATCACACCTGGAACGTTTCCCCGAAAGTGATAATGCTTTGCCCAAACAGGAATGTTTTATTATTATTATTATTATTATTATTATTATTATTTATATATTTTTTTTTTACCGGTAATAAAATCCAAAACCTGATAAAAGTCACATCAAAATGTCAGGCAATAAGTCAGAACTGAGGTTCCTGTCAGTCAGATTATAAGACAAACATGGCAAAAAGGTTCCAATGGAAGTGTTGACATATTCTAGCATGTCATATTTTAAAAAAAAAGGTTTTGACAGAGCAATTTATCGGAAAGCGTTCCCGATAGGGCTTGGAAATTCATAAATTTTTACTTTCAATTACAATTTTGCCTTCCAAATATTATGAAATCAAGATAATTGAGATTGAAGGATTATAATGCCTTAGTACATTTTGCAACTTTATTAATTAATGAATTCATTTATTGTGTGTGTGTGTGTGTGTTCATGAATGGTCAATCACTAACACCTGGTATGTTTTCCCGAAAGTGATTATGCATTGCCCAAACAAGAAAAATTTGTCAGCCTTGAAATAAGCAAACAACCATTAAGGTTCAATACCAATAGTTCAGCTTGCTCCACACAGAATAATAATAAAATCAAAAACTATTTCAGCTGCAGTTATATACTAGAGTCCCACTGTCATCTTTCATAAATGTTAAAAAAAAAATAATAATAATAATAATTGGGGATTTACTTTTTTTTTATTTTTTAAACACTTTATATATAAGTTAGAGTTTTCTATCAAACTTGGAATGTAGTGTAAAGGAATGCGTCTTGTAGAGTTAGTGACTGCCACTATTATTCAAAATCTTTCAAGCATAAATCTACTTGTCTAGTCTTATTTGTCAGGATTGTCTTTTAACCTGCTTATTTGCACTATCATTGGTTTATAAAGATTAAACGAATTGAGTTTACATCAAATATGAGATATGTAATGTATATTTTATAAGTTGTTTATTTATTATTATTATTATTTTAGATTCAACAGAATGTAATGAACAAATTCTAAAAACAATGATCTGCCAAGTTATAAAATATAGCGAGAGTTGAATATTTGGATAGTAGAAAAAAACAACAACAATAACAACAGCAACAACAAATATTTCAATAACAAAGTTTAGCCATAAAACATTGACCTGATTATGGAGAAGCAGTGGAAAGATCCCGAAGGATTTCGGGGAAAACCCCTAGCAGATAGCAAAGCGAAAACAGCAAGCCATGACTGGTTTAGCATTTCTTTTATTTATATATATATATAGTTCTTGCTAACTCTTTGGATAAGGTGAAATCTTCCATCTCACTTGTTTTCACATGTTATGCCGATTCAGCTGAAAATCTTTCATGCATCACCATCTGCACTTTTGTGTATTTGCAAATAATAACAACTTTATGAGATAGAGATAAGTTGTAACTACTATCATAGCCATTTATATCAAGCCTCTATAGCATGTAAATAACTCGGTACACTCTTAGAATAATGATTTGCCAAGTGGCTGTTTGTATAACAATGGATTTTTTTGTTTGTTTATTTGCTTACTAAAATTATTTTAGTTTGGAACCCAAACTATAAGCACCTTGTTGCACTGTTCCATGTAAAACCTTTTAGGGGTTTTCCAAATAAGAATTAATGAGTCAAGATTTGACCTTTAAGTCCATGGATGGAAATTGTCCAATTTGGAAATTGAAGGCGATTTCAACACATGGATGTATTTGTCAGGTCCTTCAGATCATTCCTGAACAATATTTGCAGTTTCACAAGGCATGTCATCCTGTTCAAAGAGGCCAGTGTCATTAAGGAATACTGTCACCTTCGAGAGGTGTATTTGGTCTGCAATAATGTTTGGGTACATGATGTGCTTTTGGAGATAGTCAGGGTTCAGTATGGGTACTCAGACTAGTCTGCACCTAGACACCCCATATTCAGCAGCCCGCACTCTATGATGCACCTTTTAATCATAGAAGGAATTAACCATTTCAGGAATCTGTGCTAGAGTAGCTCTTCTGTGGGGTCAGACCATACGGTCCAGCCTTCACTCCCCACGTGCATCAAGGAGACTTGGCCATCCACATTCCTCTGGCTTTGGTTCACTGGTTGTCCTTCCTTGGATCACAGTTGACCACACATACTGGGAAGACACCAGTCCCCCCCAAGCCATGTTTTTTTTTTTTTTAAATGTTCTGACCCAGTTTTCCAGCCATTACAATTTCACTCTTGCCAAACTCAGATTCTTAGTTTTCTCATTTACCTCAATCAAAACACGTCAACTTTGAGAAGAGAGAGTTTATTTGGACCCTAGTATATCTCACATCCTGACTTCACCTGTCAGTGGTTTTAATATTGTGGCTAATCAGGACAGGTCCTAGTAACTTGTTGTACACTTGTAAGCTGGAAAGTTTTCTAATATAATATGTCTAATAAATATACATTTTTAGCTTAAATATTAGCCTAATTTCGTTCATGACATTTGTTAACAGTGTCCATCTTCTCATAAGCAACCGAGACTCATCTAGTGTGATGGCAGTAAAGACCTCTTCTGCTATCCTTCTAAACAATATGTTTTACTCCTGGTTATGTTATTGTCATTTATGCTATGTATATTATGGCTTAATTTATGGTGACAATTGACATTTCCTCCAACATATGGTTCTTCCCAATTGACATTTCCTTCACTGGAACTGAAGAGCCCAAACCTGTTTCAGTGTGCATTTGTATATTTATGTATTTGTTTAAGGTAAAGTAGTTGTACTTTAAGAAAGCTTTAATTGTCACAATTGCTTATTTTACAGTTTTTTTGTACTTTGTAATTCCTATTATTAATAACATTTAATTTTCAGTACATTTTTTTGGAAAAAGTCATTTTTACTGCAACTGTACGCAAACATTTTCCAGCTGATGGTTGATTTTTTTACTTTTTCTTGGGCAGTGATTGAGCATGTTTCCATTCCATACTTTGCCGTTGAATCCATGTCATGCCACCTTGATTCTCTTCAAGAAACTCTCACCTTCCTTAACGTATCGGTCCAAATTTTGTTTGCACATATCTAAACACGTCTAAATTATGTTTATGCTCTTTACTGAGTTTAGCAGGACATTCATTTTTGCTCGCACCGCAGTTACAGATGAACTGAGGTAACATGTTCACATACTGAACAGAAGTGACTAGGGAGACAGTAGCCTTGATAAGACAGTGTGGCCAACAGAAGATATGCAGATATTTTTCTTTACTCACCCTCATAAGTGAAATCTAAAAGGGTGTGTAAAAATGTTAACTAATACAGTGTATTAACACCTAACACCACCAGTGTTGAGGTTTAAATTCCCGCCTTGGGTCTGTGTGCATGAAGTTTGCATATTCTCCCCATGCTTGGTTGGTTTATATGATAATGATAATAATTTATGATATACAGTACAGTATATATATGGTGGCATGTTGACTTAGTGATCAGCACTGTCACCTTGCACCTCCAGGGCATGGGTCCGATTCCCACGTCGGGTGAGCCAGAGACTGGCATATAGGATATACTGTAATAGGGTCCTGATGCAAGGGATCCCATCCATCGTAGGTTTGGAGTTTTTTTTTTTTTTCATGCACCTTGTTCACTTGTTTATACTGTATCACCACATTGTTTACAGCTTTTATCTTACATGTTACCTCGTTGTACTATGGACTTTACAGTGTTATTATGTGTAATTTCTAGAAAACAAATATGGGATTCTTTAGACCAAAACACCCAAGGTTTGTGTTTTTCAGTACCATATTATTTAATTAAAAAGGAAAAATTTGTCTGTTGCTTCCTCCACTTGTGCCTCTTCTAGACGATCACCTCTTTTTACTAGCACTTGGTCGGCAATACAGAAAACAGCAAAAAAAAAAAAAAAGAATAAAAAATTCACTCTCACAAAAAAAAAAAAATAATAATAATAATAATTTTGAGTCATATTTACATTCCAGAAAACATGGCACTCATAAAAGCACTGCAAGGTCCTGCTGTAAGACTCATTTGTCCATAGGGACATGGGGAAAGTAAGACCTTGCAGTGACTTTATGGCTTCTGCAGCTCCCTCTGCCTGTGAACACTGGTGTTATGCATTTCTTCAGACAGATTTTAAACAGGTCCTGTAAAATTGATTTTCAGATCTTTTTGACATTTGAGATTTTCCAAGTCTTCTTAGTGAAAGAAATACTAACCACATGTAATACATTTCTGAAATCCACTAGGTCTTGACTATCTAATGAAAAATGGCTTACTTATGTTTACATCATTAATAAATCTAAGTTTCATTACAGGATTATGAAATTCCCACATTTAATTATCTTACCTTTGTAAGAGCATTTACACAAGAAACGTGGTACTAACAATAATCCTGTAATCTCCTCTCATTCTCCTGTGAGTAGCTAATTAAAACTCGACTGATTCATATAAACCACAATTTTTTGTGACCGCATTTGCATATACAGGTGATACTGTCAAGTTTTTATAGTGTGTCCTTTAAAACAATTGTAACTACATTTTTCTAAAAATGAGTCATATAGTCTAGTAATTTCATATTAATGGCATTGATTAATGTAATACTTAAAACATAAATAAAAATAAAAGTACGCCAACATAAGTATGTACGTTACATGAAATAATTTCTCCTTAGACCTGTTGGATTGGAGAAATTCTAGCACTGGAATTTGGTTATGCCAAACAAACAAAAACTATTCTAAAATTGCAGAACTAGTTCAATCAAATAGGCCCTGATCCTAAAACTAGGATCTAGTTTACCATCCTGTAAATTTTGCATCAAATGTTTGTCTCGGTGCTGTAATGCTAGGGTTATATATTATTCTTATTTTTTTTTACTTGAAAAACTAATTTCACTTCTGAGAAAGTCTCTTCCATCTGTGTAGGCATCAACAAATTAATAAACAGTGACAAGGTCATGCCTGCTAATTTACAAGTGAATGGCTTTAAGCATCAACAGGTGCACATCAAGGTTTACTTGACGTTTGTAAATCTGGCAGAAATGTGACATGAATGCTTTCTTGAAACCGGTTTAAACACAACTTAACTGTGATTGATCAAGTTTAACACGGGACAACAGACAACACACACAAGCACTAACTATTTCATAAAAAGAGGGCAAAAAATAAGTAACATATTAAACTAAGATAAAAATATCATCTTAGAATGATGTTTGAAGGTAAACATGTTTATAGCTCTCCAACAGTAAATGGAATCAAGTTTAAATCTAGTTGATACTTGTGTAGTTTATTTACATTAGAATACAATTCCACCTTATAAATACAATCTTCTTAAACATGCCCCCTATCATGGCATGCCTTTTTCAACTGAATTCTTACATCACTTCAAAAATGTTCTTATAATACCCTTTGTTGATTTCAGTTCTTTATACTGAATTCTTTGATTAATGTTAGCAAAAGAAACCATGCAAAGCAAAAGTATAATATAGGAAAACACAGCTGATATAAATGTGGTGGTGTGATTACAGTGTCCTGTTTCTTGTACAGAGCAATGGCAACATTCATAATGGCAAATCATCTGAAAGAAAATGCAAAACAGCACAAATATACATATGAAAGAAAATGTGTTCTATGAAGGATAGGACAGCTACCATATGTTGATGACTTAGGGATGACGGTTTCAATATTTACTAGTTTGTTCCATATATTACAATACAGAGATTGCAGGTTGTACAGATCAGCTTCTTCTTCTTCTTTTTTTTTTTTTTTTTTACCAAAGCTTCCTGTATAATTTATAACTGAATCCAACTCTTGTTTTTTAGGAGCACCTAGCCCATTTTTTCCACTGAATATTTTACAGCTTAGCAAATTGAAATCGATAAAACATAATTTCAAGCACCCTTAAAACATTTAGTGTTAAAACACAGATTAGAAGAAAAAAAAACATAATACATGGAGGCCAATAACAATAATAATAATAATAATAATTATTATTATTATTATTACTACTACTACTATTACTACAAATAAAGGTAGCAGAACATGTATGTGGGTCAGTCAAGTCGCATCTTTTCAGTTTTTCTTTATTTTGATTGGAGCAATCTGATTCAAAGAATCACTTCAGTGGGCAGTGGAAGACACTACAAGAACAACAAAAATGCTTTAATCTATTATCATAACCAGGTGCAATTATTTAATAATTGTGTATGATGATCTTTACTAAATGTAATCCATTTTATTTAAACAAGACATTATATAATAAAATAATGAGAGCCTTATAACAATAATGAAAGTTATAAGAGTATAAATGACAATATACTGGCTATATAAATAATGTTACCTTCATCTCTGCAGTTTGCAGAATAAACACATCTCCTTTTCAGTAAGAGAAATCTGGAAATACACGAGAAAAAAAAGTTTGTTCTATTATGGAAATCTAAGTCCAATTTTGATTTTTACACACAAAAAATATATTTAAGTTACGCTCTTTTATTATGCATCTTTTTTGTTTATTCCATTGATAGGTGGACCAAACTAACACATTTTACCTAACTGTATAAAAAATGTATATAACTAAAATAATAATAATAATAACAACAATGGTCATTTAAGTATCAAAATAAACAAAAGCTAGTGTGCTAATGAAAAGAAATATATTTACATAAATATACTTACATTATAATATATGCAGACGGTCAAGGTATGACTGAATTTCTCTTTGAATTGCGGGATGTGAAAGTAAAAGATGAAGACTTGGTATAAGCAGGAATCTTCTTGATTGTTCTATTTTACTGACATCTTTTGCAATTTGTTGTCTGGTGCTCTTCAAACTTGTTGTGGGATCCGTGACAGAAGAAACATTATATATTTAAAACAATAATTGCTGTTTCATTCCAAATTGGGTGAAAGAAACCTCTTGAAATCTTGAATTCTGTTCTGCTAGTGTGTTTCCGTGCCATTGTTTTTTTTTATTATTTTTTTTATTTCAGGTGTGCTGTTTTAATTAAATTGATTTTATTCTGCTCTGTAGATGGTTGCAAGCTCTTCTGTTCAACAGGATTCCAGGTTAACAAAATGCATTGCATAATGTTTTGTGAGACATATTTTTAAATAATAATAATAATAACAATAATAATAATAATAATAATAAAAACTAAACTGGGACAAAATGCCATTCTGTGAACTCAATGAAAAAAGGCCACATACATGAGCAGAGATAACACTGAAGAATGTAATATAAAAAATAACATTCCATTGGATATTTAAGTTCATCAAAAAAAAAAAAAAGTTAAATGTTAACAAAATTCTCAAAAATATTACATATTACAAATAAACCAAAACTCTAACATAAAAAGCAAGCCAGCACGATATAACAATAATTTCCCAGCCCCATAGTAACCACATGCAGAGCAGAATTTATATTTTTAAACGAATTAAGCAATTAAAGAGCACTTTGTCTGTAATAGTGGCAACATTCTCTCGTGTTCAGTGCAACAGTTTCTGCTCAGTGTTAAAGCTGTTAGAGCCTGTTGTAGTTTGTCCATATTCAGCACACCTTGCACCCCCGAACTATATCGTCGTCCATAGCTTGGAGAGCCATAGGAGGATGTGGAGAAATTCATGGAAAAGCCAGAACCTGTGGCATCAAAGCTCCCTCTTCTAGAGCCAGACCTTGAACCGGTTCTGGAGCCAGACCTGGATCCTGAGGCAGATCCAGAGCCACTGACATTATAAGGGCTATACAGACCCTTAGTAGACTGGGATGAGGCTTCCAGTAAACGTAAACCAGTGCCCTCCTCAGTCATGCTCCTTTCGATGGCATCTTTATAAGATATTTTCAGCTTTGTTTTGGGACATGTGAGGTATTTGGAATACCCACTGACATCTCTCAGTTTCTGAGCAGTGCGTGCATCGAGGGTTCCCTTCTTTACAGCCTCATCCAGTGAGACTCTGCCTGCAACATCAGGTTCAATTAGTCCTCCTGTCAGGTACTGGACTTCAAGAAACCGTTGACCAGCTTCATAATACAACCAACCCTTCTTTAATGCCTGAGCAGCTGACATTTTAGTTTTGGTTCTTGGATCTTCAAATCCTTGGAAGGCCTTTTGAGCTAAGTTGATGCGATCAACCATTATCTTGTCTACTAGTCCTTTGTTCATTGCATCTGCAACAGTGAACTTCTCTCCAGTATTTGGATCAATGATACCACCTGTGCAGGCTTGTGCCTCAAGCAATCTTTGCCCAGTGATGTTATCGACTAGATTTCGATGCATGGCCTCTGTGACTGATACCTTCTCTAGAGTATCTGTGTCTAGGATCCCAGCAACTGGACCAGTTTCCTCTGTTGGATCAGTCCATGTTGTTGCTGGGGTCTTGATAGATGGAACAGGGCTCATAGGATATGATGAGGTAGACCCAAAGGAAGATGAACGTGATCTAAAACCACTCATATTTCCAGACAGCATGTCAGCAAATTCAGTAATGGACAGGGTGCCTGCACGATACTGGTCCATTGCAGACTGGTCTATAAGTCCTTTGGTGATGGCATCATCAATGTCATACTGACGCCCAGACCGTCTGTCAATTATCATAGACTTTACACCATCCGCTGATGAAGTGGTAATTTCTTCCCATTCACATTCTTGTTCTGAAAGCTCCATATATGTCTGATGATCAATGAGACCTTTGCGGTAAGCCTCATACACAGACATTTCTTTCCCTGTTTCTGGGTCTACAATCACCACTCTGCGTTTTCGTACTGATGATTTAGAAGATGTCTTTCTCTCCCGCTTCTTCTCCTTCAGCGTTAAAAGCGCAAGTCCAGTTTCAGGGTCAGTCATGCATCGCTCCATCAGCTGAAGATAAGTCAGATTCTCCTCTGTGTTTGGATCGAAGAAGCCTTTAGTATCATCAGAAGGGTCAGTAAGAATACTGTTCATTTCCTCATCAAAAAGGCCACGCTTATAAGCCATTTCCACTGGAAGACGGTGACTTTCCTCAGGATCAATAATTCCGCCAGTTGCAATTTGAGCCTCCAAAAGACGAATACCATGATCTTTAAGAATCAGGCCTTTCTTCATGGCTTGAAATAGGGAAATTACCTTACCAGAGTATGGATCATTGTATCCAGTCACAGCTCGTTCGGCAGAGAGAAGTTTGTCTTTAAACTCTGGGCCAACCACTCCCATTTTTACAGCCTCACTTACTGGAAGTTTTAGATTTTTGATGGGATCAATCACATATCCCGTCGATGCTTGAGCCTCTAGCAGTTCAAATGCAGTGCCCGGCCTAATCATGTTCTTCTTCATGGCTTGGTAGATTGACAGTTTCTCTTTAGTAGCCTCTACATACACACCTGCAATACAACTTGTACCCTCAAGGTATTTCTTCAAATCTTTACTGATATCTTCCACTGAAATGATGCCTTCTGTGAGCTCTGTATAGGTCTTCTGATCAATAATTTGTGAACACAATAATTCGTCCAAGGTGATTTGTTTTCGAAGACCCCTTACTAGTAGTTTCTTGTCTGCCAGAGACAGCAAATGCATGCCACTTTCTTTGTCAACATTGCATCTTTTAAGGAGGTTTGCATAAGATGATTTTTCATCTGTGGTTGGATCAGTAAACCCTTTGACATCTCCAGTAGATAGCCTCTCACTTGTTTCTTTGTTGATATATCCTCGTTGCATTGCAACATCATTTGGAAGATGGAAATTGTACTCGTGATCCATTATGCCACCAGTTGCAATCTGAGCTTCTAGCATCTTTAATGCATAGTCCTCAGGAACCAGACCCTTTTTCATAGCCTGGTACAGCGATATTATTTTTCCACTGTATGGGTCTTTGTAGCCTGTGACCGCCCGCTCTGCAGACAAAAGTTTGTCATGAAGTTCGGGGCCAACAAGACCCTTGCGGACAGCTTCATCAACTGTTAGCAACTCATATTTTGCTGGGTCAGTCAAAAATCCTGTAGCAGCTTGTGCTTCCAATAAATCAAGAGCAATATCAGGCTTGAGGATGCCTCTTTTCATGGCCTTGTAAATACTAATTTTAGTAGAGTTGTTGGAGAGGACCCCAGCAATGCTGCCTGTGCCAAATAAGTATTGCTTAACAGTTGGCATTTCCATAACCTCTCGGATTGTTATTTTGCCTTGTTTCAACAGGTTGTAAGTTTCAAGGTCAATTAGACGAGAGCTATAAAGCTCTTCAATTGTAACTCTGCGTCGAATTACATCACAAAGCATAGTCTGTTCAGTTTTAATGACTTCTCTTTGCTCAATAATTTCAATGATAATGATAATCATTCTCTCTTTTGTGATTTTTCCTGACCGGTACTGTTCGAGAAGTCTTTGTTTATCCACTTCAGGAAGCATGTCTGATGACATGACATCCCACAAGTTTGTTTGTTTTCCAGCAAAACCTTTGTGAGGTATATCTATTTGAGTGCTAGCTAAGTCTGTTTGTGCTTGTTCTTCAGTGTACACATAGGACTTCTCAGCTGCTTTAGGAACTTCAGCCGTAGAAAGTGGTAAGAGGAAAAAACCAAAGTCAGGATCTTTTGTGCAACTTTTAGTCAGTTGTTTGTAAGTGACACTCTCATTTTTGTTAGGATCTGTAAAACCCTTGATATCTTCTGATGGGTCTTTAAAAGACTTGGCTACTTGTTTGCTTAGGTAACCTCGCTGAATGGCTACATCAGTGGGGATGCGGTGACTATTGACTGGATCAATTACTCCTCCGGTGGCCTCCTGAACTTCAAGAAGGGGTATGGCATGCTCTCTAAGAACAAGCTCTTTTTGCATGGCCTGGAAAAGGGAAATCTTGTTTCCAGTGTATGGATCTTTATAACCAGTTACAGCCTTCTCTGCAGATAGGAGCTTTTCATGAAGCTCAGGACCAACAAGGCCAGCTTTTACAGCATCGTCCACAGTCAACCTCAGATTCCTGACTGGATCAACAATAAACCCAGTTGCTGCCTGTGCTTCCAACAGAGACAGGCCTGTATTTGGGGTTAGTAATTTTTCCTTCATTGCCTGATAAATGCTAAGCTTCTCTTTAGACTTTTCATTGACTACTCCAGCAATGCACTCTGATCCTTGCAGGTACCTCTTGACTGATTCTATTTCACTAATCTCTTTTGGCTTCTTTTGGCCTTGTTGGAGCTGATCAAAGATAGTTTTGTCAATGATTTTGGATTCATAGAGGGACGTCGCACTTACTGGTTCTCTGAGACCAGTGAAGGTATCCTGCTGCTTTTTCGTCTCATTTTCATCAACTAATGTGATCACAATGCTAATGATCTTTTCAATTGTAACTTTTCCTGATCTATACTGACGTATTATCTCAATCCTTTGCTCTTCTGTTATATATTCAGAGTTAATAATCTCCCAAATGGTGACTTTTTTGCCTTTAAAGGGTCCACTGTTTAACTCCATTGTCGCCTTGTTTAAGGCTTCTTTAGACTGAATATTGAAGGGCTGTTCTGATTCTGTGGACTTGACAGCTTTTTCTGAAAGGGGAAGCAATGGAAGACTTGTCTTTTTGTCAGTTATGCAACATTTCTGCAGCTGTGCATAAGAAACATTGTCTTTTGTGTTTGGGTCAATGAACACTTTACTTTCATCAGATAGGCTGCTTAAGCACTTGTTCGTTTCCTCACTGAAATACCCACGTTTATAAGCTATATCCTGAGGAATACGGTAACTTTTCACTGGGTCAATGATTCCTCCAGTTCCAATTTGGGCCTCCAGCAGCCTTTTACCCTGATCTTTGTTGATGAGATCTTTTTGCATTGCCTCAAATAGAGATGCAGTCTTTCCTGTGTATGGATCCTTGTAGCCATTCACCGCCCTTTCTGCTGACAGCAATTTCTCATGCAACTCTGGGCCAACAATGCCAGATTTCACAGCTTCATCAACTGTGAGCTTTTGGTTCTTTACTGGGTCAATAATGAAACCTGTTGCAGCTTGGGCTTCTAGGAGGTATAGTGCAGGTTCTACTTCAATCATGTTCTTCTTCATGGCTTCGTAGATTGGTATTTTCTCCTTAGTTGACTCAATGAACACACCAGCAATACTGCTTGTTCCCTTCAGCGCTTTTTTGACAGAATCCATCTGAGACACCTCTTCAATAGTTGTTTTGCCATTATGCAACTCATTATATACGTCTTTGTTGATGATCTTTGAATCCAGGAGCTCAGACGCAGGGACGGTTGACCTTAAGCCGTCAAAAGCTAATTCCTTTGCTTTATCTTTGTCTTCTACAACAGTGATTACAATCTTTATGATTTTCTCTACAGTAATTTTGCCTGATTTATACTGACGAATAAGATCTTTCCTTTGATCTTCACTAAAGTATTCAGAATTTATCACTTCCCATATGGTCACTGTCTTCCCCTTAAACCTTCCAAATGGCACTGATATATTTGTTTTGCTGAATGCATCTTTAGCCTCTTCATCTGTGTATGTCCTTTCAGCAGGTGATGCTGTTTGTGTAACAGGTAGAAATGGAAGTCCTGTTTCTGGATCAGGTTGACATCTTCCTAGCAATTGATGATAACTGAGACTTTCTTGGGTGTTGGGATCACTAAATCCTTTCCTGTCATCAGGAGGATTGGACAAGACTTTGTTCAGTTCTTCATCCAACTGCCCTTGTTTACATGCTGTTTGGACTGACACACGATGACTGTTTACTGGGTCAATTATTCCACCAGTGGCAATTTGAACATCCAGAAGTTTCATGGCTTGCTCCTCTGGGACTAGACCCTTTTGCATGGCTTCAAATAATGAGATCTTTTGTCCAGTGAAAGGGTCTTTATAACCAGTTGCAGCTCTTTCTGCAGACAGCAATGCAGTGTGCAGTTCAGGTCCAATAAGGGACTCCTTTACTGCCTCATTGACAGAGAGCCTTCTGTTTTGAATGGGGTCAATAATGTATCCAGATGCAGCCTGAGCTTCAAGAAGCATTAAAGCTGTGGTCAGTGAAATTTTCTTCTCTTTCAAAGCTTGATAGATTCCCATTTTCTGCTTCGGTTCCACTATTACACCACCAACGCAATCCTTACCTTTCAGGCACATCTTGACTTTGTCCAGTTTAGTAAGGTCTTGTATAGTTGTTTTGCCTTTCTTAAGTTTGTCCAGTTCTTTTTTGCTTAGTACACCGATTTCATTAAGCCTGCTTGCAGGCACTCTCTCCTGAATCCCATCAAATGCCAGTGGAGACTCTGCCTTTACTCCATCAACTTCTGTAGAACCATTAAAGACCTTCTTTGTTGTTTCTTGCACTGTTGCAGTGACTAACTCTGTTTCAGGCATGCTCTCAGTTTGGATCTCAATTTCTTTTGTTTGGGATGCTGTGGGTTTCTGTACTTCCTGTAATTGCTGAAGCTTTTCTCGTAATTTCTTATTTTCATCACCCATGAGTTTTTCTTGGTCTTGTTTTATCTTCTCTAGCTTCTCCATCTCTTTTTGCTTATTAAGCATCTCTCCTTCTGCATCTTTCTGCTTCTTAAGTGCGGCTTCCAGGCTAGCCTGGAGTTTCTTTTTCTCCTCTTCCATCTGCTTTCTTTTACTTTCCTGTTCATCATTGAGGGCTTTGGCTTTCTTCACTTCATCCTCGAGCTGTTTTTCCAGTTTCACTTTCTCTGCTTCTATGGTTTTCTCCTTTTTCAGTAGAATTTCTTTCTCTGTAAGGAATGTCTGCTGAAGAGTTGTCTTTTCTTGTTGTATTTGCTCTTGCTGAGCATTCGCCATCTATTAAAAACAAAACAAAACAAAATGTTATCATGTAATATCAAGTAATCTCTTGCTATAATTGTCATTACTATGTCTGACAGTGAATGATAATAGTTTAAAATAATGTTTATACTATAAGAACAATAATTTGCAATAGTTTACATGGAACTGTTATCATAAAAAAGTCATTAGTAATGAAGTAAAAGGTATAGATCTTAAAATTAAGTGTTACTTGATGTGAATAGAATAATGTTATATTCAAGGAATTACGAAAATAAAAAGACTATTATATGAGAATACCTCTTTTGCTTTATTTTGTAAATCAGTTGCCTCTTTTTTCAGTTTCTCCTTTTCTCTTTCCAGCTCAGCAATTGCTTTACGCAGGTCATCTGCCTCTTTGGTACTCGCCAACCTCTCCACTTCCAATTTCTTTACAACAGTGAATTTTTCTGAAGTCTCTCTTTCAGTTTCAATCAAATGGGCTCTTATTTCATCTGCCTGTTTTTTGAATTTGTTAGCCTCTTCCTCTGCTTTCAACTGTGCATTACTCAGCTCGATTACTCTGAGTTTTAGGGTCTCAGCCTCAGCGGTTACTTCTTGCTGTTTCTTACGCTCTGTTTCTAAGGATTTCTGGAAGTCCATTGTCTCTTGCTCTCAGCGCTGTTGTATCTCCTTTTTGGCTTCTAGCAGTTGTTGGGCCTCTTCCTGAGCCTTGTCTTTTAGTTTCTGGAGATTCTCTGCCTCAGCCTTCAGCTTGTTTGCTTCCTGAATGGCTAACATCTTCTCCTTGAGCATCTTGTCAGCTAGCTCCCTCTGTTGAGCGAGGTCTGACTCTGCGATTTGTCGTAGCCGTGAAGCTTCTTGTGCATCAGCACTAAGTCGTGCAGCCTCTTCAGCCAGCTTTTTCATATTCTCAGCCTCTTCCTCAAGCAATTTCTTTGTGACCTCCTTATCTTTTTCCATAAGTTGCTGATTTTCGGCCTCAATTTTGACCTTCGATTTGACCAATTTCTCCATCTGAAGTTTGATTTTAGTCAGCTCATCTTCCACTTGTGCTTTCTGCTTGATAGCATCACTGACCTCATCCTTAAGTCTTTTCAGTTCATCATCCAAGAGAGATTTCTGTTTGTCTGTCTCATCAAGTTGCACTTTTACTTCACCTAACTCTTGCTCAACCTGCGATTTCTGCTTCAGTGTTGTCTCAGCAAGTTGTTTATGCTTGGCCATCTCTTTCTCAGCTTTCTGTTTCTGTTTTAATGCATCTTTTTCTGCTTTAGCACGTTTGGAAGCTTCTGTTTCAGCTTCTTTTCTCAGTTTTTCAGCATCCTCCTGAGCTTTGGCCTGTTTCGCTGCCTCTGCTTCAGCAGCTTGTTTCTGGCGTTCTGCCTCATCTGCTTTTTGCCGAAACAAAGCAGCTTCTTTTTCAGCGTTTTCTTTGGCCTTTGCTGCATCATCGGCTAATTTCTTCGCCTTCTCATACTCTTCCTTTAGCTTAATTTGAGCAAGACTGTCCTCCTTCTGTTGGGCAAGGACATTCTGGGCTTTCTGTTCAGCAGCAGTATACATTTGTGCAGCTTCTTTAGCTAAAATGATTTGTTTTTCCGCTTCCTTGTCAGCATTATCCTTCTGTTGTTTAACCTCTTCAGCTTTCTTTTTAAGATGCTCAGCTTCTTGTTGAGCAGCCAGACACTGCCTTGCTGCCTCTTCTTCGGCAGCTGAAATCTTTTTTACTTTATCTTCTGCTTCTTTTCTTTTTTTCTCCTCCTCTAATGCAAGATTCCTAAATTTCTCTGCCTCTTCTTCTGCTTTTACTTTACTTTTCTGAGTCTCGTCTGCGATGGTCTTTAACTTCTGAAGCTCATCTTCAAGGTCTTGCTTTCCAGTTGATGCCTTTTTAAAGTTGAGTTTCAAAATATGAATCTCTTCTTCAACCACTTTCTTTTGCTTTAGGATTTCTTCAACAATTTCCTTCTGCCTTCCTAATTCAGCATCAGAAGATGTCTTTAACTGGTTGATCTTTTCTTCAATATCTTGCTTATGTTGATCTGCTTTGTCTTCTAGGAGCTTCCTTTGATAGGCTTCATCCTCAGCTTTTCTTTTAAGACGCTCATTTTCCGCCTCCTTCTCTTTTAATGCGATCTCAGCCTCAGTTTTCACACGCGTCGCCTCATCGATGGCAGCCAGCTTTTCTTTGAGAATCTTTGAAGCCTCTGCTCTCTGTTGGGCTGCTTCATCTTCTGCGAGCTGCCTTTGTTTTTTTGCTTCCTCAGCAATTAATCTCAGTTTAGTGGCCTCCTCAGCAAGCTCTCTCATTTTGCTTGCCTCAGATTCAAGGAGCTGCTTGCTCTTTTCAGTGTTTGACATGGACTCTTTTTCAGCTTTGACTTTAAGTTGGATGACAATTTCCATCTCGTTTCTTACATTTTGAAGCTCATCTTCTAGTTGTTTTTTCTGGTTTACAGCTGTGTTCACTTCATTTTTCAACCTCTGCAGTTCATCATCCAGTAGAGGCCTTTGCTGCTGAGCATGATCGAGATCCAGTTTCAAGCGGATAAGTTCCTGTTCTGCTGAAAGCTTTTGTTGAGCAGTTTCTTCAGCTTCTTTTCTTTGTTTTTCAAGCTCTTTCTCTGCGATCTCCTTCTGTTTAAGAGCAAGCTCCTCAGCTTTAGCTCTTCTCTTTGCCTCTTGCTTCGCTTCCTCTTTCTGCTTCTCAGCCTCCTCTTGTGCAGTGCTCTTCTTCTGGGCCTCTTCCTCAGCCTGAAGCCTTAGACGAAGAGCTTCGTTAGCTTTCTGTCTCCACATTTCCAGTTCCTTCTCAGCTTCTTCTCTTGCTTTATCAGCTTCAGCTTGTTGCTTTTTTAAAAGCTCTGCCTCCTCCTGTAGCTGTATAACAGTGCCTTGCTCTTGTTTCAGTGACTCCTCCAATTTAGTTGTTTTTTCCACAAAGGAAAGGCGCTTACTCTGCAGCTCCGTGGCAGCGCTCTTCTGCGCAACCTCTTCAACCACTTTTATCTGCCTCTCCTTTTCCAGTTGAGCCTCCTTCATGCGCCTCTCCGCCTCTTCTGCTTGCAGTTTGTACTTGCCAAGGTCCTCCATGGCCTTTTGTTTCTGCTTAGCAGCTTCCTTCTCTGCATCTGATTTTTGTTTGAGCTCTTCTTCCGCCTTGCGTTTTTTCTGCGTCTCTTCATTCACTTGTTTCCTTAGCTTTTCTGCTTCTTCCTGGGCAGCTTTCCTAAGTCTGTCAGCCTCTGATGCTTTATCCCTGAGTTGCTGAAGTTCAGCTTCGGCAGTTGATTTCTGCTTCACGGTTGTCTCCAGCTGAAGTCGGATTATGCGGATCTCCTCCTCGATCTTCGTTCGGCTTAACAGGACCTCTTCGATTCGTTGGCTTTTAGCCTTAATCTCCTGGTCTGAGAGATTTCTGAGTTCTTGTAGTTCCTGCTGGATGTTTTGCTTCTGTTTTTCAGAGTCCACTGCAAAATCCTGTCTTTTGCTGACCTCCTCTTTCATCTTTAGCTTCAAGTCTTCGGCCTCTTGCTCTGCTTTTGCAATGGCCTTCGAATGAGATTCTGCGAGCTGTCTCTGTTTTTCTAACTCGGCTTGCATTTCAGCTATCTTTTTTCTCTCTTCTTCTTTAAGCTTTTCTGTAGCTTTCTGTTATTCAGGGAAGAAAGGGTCATGTAAATATTAGACACGGTTATGAAAGGTTATATGTTATCTGATTATAAATAAAATGAACTTTAGTGATTAAAATATTAAATTCATGAAAAAAATATTTCATGTATTTTATAGGTGGGGTGTTACATGGTTACAAAAGACATTTTAAATCACTATTATGGCACAAATAATGAGACACAATCACTTCACAGGACAAGAAAACAACTGGAATACTAATGAAACCATGCTATCGGGGTGTTACATCCAGGGATGACTTGGAAAATAATCACGAAGTGTAACATGATTCCCTAGTACAAATTTTCTTCCTAGAACTCTGAATAGGAGAGAGCCTATGTGATGTGAAAATGTGAAGTAAGAAAGCTTTACATCATAATTTAGTCCAAAGCTTGGGATTAAACATATATTAATTTTCTGTTTTATAGTGAGAAAGAAAGCCAAGCAATTCTAAGGATAGTAAAATTGCAGAGATTTGCTAAAACCTGAAATGTTTTGTCAATTTGATTTTGTTCATATTATGCCATTATCAAGCCTAAGGAACATACAGTCTAGTGATGCAGCAAATAAAGCAACAGAAAAGAAATATTCTACTGAAAACACAAATAAAAATGCATCTGATGAATGTCATAGTGGTACATGACTCTGACTTTTGGATAGTAGCTTTTTTCAATTCTTTAAGCAGACAATATGAAAAAAAGAGTCATGTATCATTGTGAGAGTCTGTAATGTGCTTGCAAAATTCAATTAGGATGACGATGCGGTGGAAAATTTACCTCATTAGCGCCCAAAAATGACAAACATTCATCATGATAAAGCACTGGCAAGCCATATAGAGAAGCAAACAAGCAGAAATGCAAGTTAGAAAGGAAAAAGGAGTAAAGAACAAACTTGTGCTTCTCATAACAAAAAATATTTTAAGGAAATATGACATTCAACCTGAAGCTTTATCTAACTGAGAAACAGAATAGCACAAGCAAAGAAGAAATAAAGTGTTATTTCAGTTTTCTTAAGAAATAAAATTCAGAATAAGGGGCATCACACCATCCTGTGTTTAATGGTGTCTGCTGGTATAAAAAGTGCATGCTGTATTTGGTTGATGGTGTTTTGAGTTTGCGTCAGGCTAATAGCTATCGACAAACAGCTTTCTTTGTGTGACGAAGATGTAGAAAATCCATCCCTACATATTTTGTGCACAGATAATGTGAGAGGGAAAGTATTAGGAAAATGGAATGTGCTGCACCACTAGTGTTTAGCGCTACTCGTGTCCTACAGTAGGTGAGCACCCTTTCCCCTATCCTACAGAGGCTGTGTGCAAGCAGTGTGTAACACATAAACTACAAAAATAAATAAAAACCTCTTTACATTTAAATAAAGCATAATCTAATTCAATTCAACTAAAAGGAATTCCATTTGAAATTGTGTCTCATGAAGATGAAAACAATAAGAAGAACGGTGTATTGCATAAGTATTCGCCCCTTGACAAGTTTCTGCATTTTGAAATTCAGAACTGAAATGGATTTAATATGGATTATATGCTTTTACACAAAATAACTCATAACATAATATTGTGTACGTACACAAGAGGGACAAATACTTATGCAAGGCACTGTATGTGCCATAATACTTTGCCTTTTGACACCGTTTCACCCTTACCTCTTCATCCTCTAGGCGCCGTTGGGTATTTATGATGAACGTAATATACTGGCTCGCCAGGGTCAAGAGTTCACTGTAGCGTGTTCTCAGTGTGACATACTGAAAGATAATTTACAACACGTTTCAAGTACAATTGTTCCTTTTGAAGTAAGTAAATCATAAATGTAGAAAGTGTAAGAAAAATAGAGTCGAAGATACCTCTTGGATGATGTCATCTGATGCAGACTCAACCTTGATTTTTTTCAGAGGTGAGGCAATCGGCTCCACCAGTGCTTTATATGTTACCAGCTGAAGTTCATGATCCTGGAAAGGAGCATGTGTTAAATATGCTGCAAAAATCCAGTAAAATAATATCTGTAAAACAATGGCTCTTTAAATTCTTACCTTCACTGTATCAATGTAGGCCTTTGCATATTTTTGACATTCGTCCACTTTTTCTTTGTTGTTTTTAATCTCTCCGAGGAGTTTCTGTTAACAGTGATTGTTCAAAATAGAAAGCCGAGCAATTAATTAAACAAAACTTACTAATGTATTAAACAAAGTCCCAGGGCTGTACCAAAAGCAATGCAAAAGTGTGCATAACGTTTTTATTAACTGACATAAATTGTTCACATTGCACAACTCTACCTCTACAGTAATGCTTCTTTCAGTTCTTTTACCAAAAACCTTCCATTTATATCTTTATACCAAAACAAACCATCCATCTGTTATTGATTCCACTTCTCCAATACAGGGTCGTTGGGGCCTGGAACCTATCCCTGGCACTTAGGGCACAGGATGGGGTACACCCTGGTTGGGGTGCCAACCCATTACAGACACACACTTATACTCACACACCCAATCAGACACTACAGGCAATATGGAAACACCAATCAACCTATGCATGCATTTTCATTATACATGTCTTGGCACTGTATGAGGAAACCAGATTACCTGGAGGAAATCCACCAAGCAAAGGGAGGACATGCAAAGCCCTGAAGGTGTGAAGCAACTGTGCTAATCACTAAGCCATAATGCTACGTAATACACTAATTAATGTTGATATTAATTAAATATGGACATTTATTCAATTATGGTTAATGTTGTAGAATAGCTGTAAATCACATTATCACATATAAAATGTTATAACAGCTATGAATATTTCACGCAATAAATTTTCATTATGATTGACACAAATAGGTCGTTAGTCATGTTACTGAAAAACTACAAAGCCTTTTTATCCTGAAGACATTCTTCTAACAGGTATAGACATTAGATCCTCTTTCTAAAAATTCCAAATATTAATTTACACATCAAAATAAAATTTTTAATACAGTATGCTTCTTTTTTTTTAATGTATTCCACTAATAATGACTCATGGCACATACCTGCTCCTGGGCCAGTTGTTCTTTAAGAGCTTTGATATCGCTGATGGGCATGGTCTGGATCTTTTCTTGCCTTTGCTTGGCATCTGCAATCCACTGAATGAGCCAGTCGTAGCTCTGTCTATAGTTCTGCATCTGCCTACCCAGTAGGTCCAGTTCCCTCTGGCGCAGCTTGAACTGGGCGAACACGGCCTCCCAGCGCTCTTTTAGGCTTGCTACTAACTGCATATAGTGATCCAACTCAGCATCCCGTTCACTGTGTACACGAGACATTTGCTCATTTACCGCCACCGCGTTTTGGAGCTCAGCCTCCAGACGGTCAAACAGTGGCTTATCAGACTCTGCATCTGAGCACAGTTTCTAGAGTTGAAAGAGAAATAAAGCGGGTTATTATTGTCCAAATCCTGTGGGTTGATAAAAATCTAATTTCTATTAGTAGCCACTTTGTAGTATTATACCTTTAGCTGGGTTAGGTTGGTCTCCAGCTCTTTTTCATTCGCAGGTACTTTATGGACATCACGAAGCTGGTTTTCATACTTTCTGAGAACATCTTCAGCCCCTTGTGTGCTGCGTATTACCAAGTCGATGGTCTTTAGCCTGAAATAAATGAAAACAGTTAGAATGACTTCCATATACAGTGATATTCATAGAGCTGAGAACTCCCATTTTGAATAATAATTAAAAAGAAAAAAATATATATAATGACTAACTTGTCCAGGTAGACAGAAGAGAGACTGTAAACATGTGCCATCTTCTTCAGCGTGATGTCTAGCTCAGAGCGTAGGACAGGTGCTGAGGTGGACTGCTGAGAGGATGCCAGCGCTGCTTCACTCTGCTTAACTACGGCATCTAGGTCATTCTTAATGCCGTCCAACTCCGTCTGCATATTCTATATATAGGAAATAAAGAACAGAAGGTGGATTTTAATGAAATCATGGAACTTTAAACCTCTGAACCACTTTTTTTTTTACCCCAAACCAGAGGTTTTTGTTTGTTTTTTTGACCATATGTCAGTTTTTTCCAAAATTGACACACATTTGAAAATATATATATTTTTAACCATGCTTTAAAAAGTACCACACCTTGTGTTCAGTGGTCCTCTGTGCACAGGCTTTCAGTGGCTCTTTGTCCACCGGCTGCCTGAGGCGACTGACCATGCGTGACTCGCATCCCTCAAGTCTCAACCTTAGGTCCTTTATTTGAGTGATGTAGCTCTTACACACAGACTCATCCTGCTCACCTGCACAGGCAAGAGAATTGATTCTCACTGACAATGTGTTAAACCAGACATGCTTGACCCAGAAGGTCAAAAAAGAAGCATAATTGCAATACAAAAGTACATTAGGTGAAAGTTAAAGCACACAGGCACAATTGAAAACATTTAATTCAATGGCAGTTCATTTAACCTTACTAATAAAAGTATAATTTTGATATTAGTTAGTCTCTCCAAAATTGGACTCTTTTCATCTGTGGAGGATGCAGTTCTATAAGTAAACATTTTTCACTTATGAACTTATGAAGCTTCATGCAGAACACAAATTGAAGTAAACTGTTTAATGGATCCATGCATGTAGCAAGTAGCCATGCAGCTTACTAAAGGACTATAAATACACACAAATACACATTGGAATGGATAACTAATATGTGGATGTAAATAAACATAAAAAAGACAGAACACAATGCCAAGATTGACAAGGAATGCAGTTAGTCAAATTTCAAATCCAATCTGTAATCTTTACCAGCAACTTTTTCTTTGGAAGTGGCGAGTGGTTCTGAAACATGAAATGTACAGTTATATTCTGATGTACTGTATGAATTAAGTGCTATTATCAGGGAGATTAGATTGGGGTGGTTACATTTTCCACTTTGATTTTACATATCTATAAATTATTTACAATTAGGTAGGAAAAAGGGTCTCCCTGGTTATAGCAGTGTTCATGTAAAATGATAAAGTGATATTTGGTGATGAAAAGAACGTTCTCCAAAAAAAACAAAAAATCAAAGACCTCAACCTTACCACTCTATACACAGGACCACGTCTTTACTGGTTGATAATAACCTTTTTACACCTACATTAGTAATATTTTACAGTAGGGTTTCCTACCCTTATTTATAGTAACGGATTAGTTTTCATGGACAAATGTTTATGCTTAAATGTTCATATATCATATATTAATTAACATTTGATTTATAAATATTAAGTTAGATATGGATCAATCGCAACTAATGCAAATAAATGCAATAAATGCAGTAATGCAACTAATGCAATAAAAAAACCCTGCATCCATTTAGGCCTTTATGATAAAAGGCCAGTATCCAGGTTCTTAGCTCACCTTGCTCCACGGATCGTAGCAGGTTGTCGTAATGCTGTGAAGCGTTGTTATAAGCACTCTCGGCCTGTATGCGCTCATCTGCCCCAAATAACTCTGAATCCTGGCTGTCACGCATAAAGATCTGATAGTGCTGCTCCAAGTTTTTCAGAGTCAGACGGTACTCCTCCACCTTCAGAGTCTTAAACTAAAGTAAAGAAAGCAAACAAAAAAATCATATAAGTAAATGTAGAAACTATTCCACGCATTATATTTCTAGATTATAGTATTTGTACAATGGAATTTATGTCTGCTATGATTTTGAAAGCCTCAGCTCACAAATGCCCACTGCAGGGTGCATAAAGAAAAACAAACTATGGTCCACTATGGAGAGGGCAATCATTTATTCAGATTTTAAGGGAAAATTCATACTGGTCTACATAAAGAATAAAACATGATAGGCATGCTGTTATAGAAAAATTAGTACAATTAACGATATCACCAATTATACCGATTTTTATATATTTATGTGAACCATCTACAGTAAACATCCCTGAGAGTTAGTTACTTTGTAAGGTTACTGTTACTACAGAAAAAAGCATAAAACATAGCATATCCATTCTGTATAAGAAAGTCATAATAAATAGCATCAATTAATAAAAGCACCATTTGAATAATTTGAGTTCTGCAAATAGGTTTCTAACCATAAGGAAGTTCCACGAATTGATGAACTGGATGTCTCTCATGAGATATTGCCAGGACAGGAGACTCTTCATGTCCACATGCAACTTCTGCCAGAGGATCATCAGCTTCTGCAGACTTGCGTCCAGACTAAAGGATCACAAAATAAAATATACTGAAAATTACTACTCTTCTTAGAGAGCATTTAGTAAAACAAATATAATATACTGTAAATGAGGAAATATGTCTACTTGATTAAAAAAAAATCCAATCAAAAGCATGTCTTTACCCAGAGCAGCTTTCCACAGCTTCCTTGTTGGTAGGCGGGACGATGAAGCAGATTGAGGGCACCGTGGCTTCATTTCCACTCGCGCTCCGCACCTTCCACTTAAAGGGCTGGGAGTTGTTTAACAGCACACACTCATCTCCCCTGTGGACTGTAATCTAAGACAACAAATAGACTATATCAGCAAAGTAAATGAATCATTCTAAATGACGTATACAATGTGTTCAAAATTATAATTTTGGATATCACAAATATAGAAAATAAAGACTAGGTAAAACAAATTATCATAGAGTTATTTGGATTCCACATGAGTAAACATCCATTTCATTTAAGTGAAGCTGTATGAAATGAATGATATTTAATACTTTATATTAATTTATAGTCACATTTAATGTTGTACAACAAGTTATTTCATTTCATCACTTATGCTATAGTAGCTCTAAAGTGAGTCCTTCACTTGACATTTATAAGAAACGAAAAAAAAAGAAAAAGAAGCTTGTTACCAAGAAAGCCAAATTTTAAAAACGGTACGTGACTATGAATATCTATTACATTTTTCATACCTCCATTTGTTTGAAATCACACACAGCCTGAACTGGCAATTTGCCTTTCACTGGGGTGGCAGGATTTCTGGGTTTTAGCTGGATGATATTCTTGGCTCTCCTGTTTAGGCCGTCCAGATGTGTCTTAAACTCTGCAAGATGTTCCTTTTCATCCTACGGGTAAAAAGAGATCATTATTATATTGTTTTCGTAAAAGTTTCCCATCAAGGCTTAATAGAATCTTGTGTAATTACAATCACAAGGACTACATTTGAAACGTTTTAGATCTGGATGAAATCCGTTGCTATGATTACATCATAACAAATTGTTGCGTAGATTAGTGGTGGAAAGTTATGAGCTCACATTCTGAAACAGCCAAACCTCACAGTTGTCAATCTTACACACGGACGCACCTGCTAGATGAAAACATGTAAATGTAGAACACTTACCGCAGCATCCTGCAGAAGATCCTCCAGTCGCGTCACAGTAATGGATCGGTCACAAATGTATTTCTTCTTCATTGTCTCTTGAATCTTCTTCATCTTCTCCTCTGCTTCCTTCACATCTGCAAAGAACTGTTGAGCAGAGTGCAAAAACAGGCTTAGCTCTGATAGCTGTAAAAAGGTGGGATATCACTGAAATAACTCTATAGTAGATACCTGGAAGTAGGCAGTGTTCTCTTTGAGGTGAGTCTCAATGCAGCAGCACAGCTGCAGTAACCAACTCCACTGAGTCTGCAGAGCTGCAGTGAAGGCCTGCAGAAAGATGGTTAAACAGAGAGTGTTTAAAAGTACTGAGGATGTAGTAGTGCTGTTTACCTTTGAGGGTTGGCTTATAAAGAAAGTGCTATTTACTAAATGTGGAACAATACTGAAAACTGACTCCGTCCATCTGTGATAACACACTCATGCTATTAATCATAAAATCGTAAAAAAAAAAATCTAATAATTAAAAATCATAAAAAATTGTCATAAAAAAGAACTAATTCCTAACAACTTAAAAACAAGTAAGCCTAAAAATAATATACATTTGGATGTATTGTATTGTTTTGGTTAAAAAGCTCTATTAAACTACAGTAATTAGTAGACAAAATAATTGCTGACATTTACATTTGGGCATTTGGCAGATGCTCTTATCCAGAGCGACGTATAAAAAGTGCTTTGACGTTTCCACCAATGGATAGATATAAATGTCCACATGTGCACATTGAATGTATACTCGAATCATACAGTAAGTTAATCATATACTGATTAGGTATGTTGAGTATAATTTAGAGCCAAATACAGAAACAGGTGATTTGTGATTTGTTTACACTGATAATAACTGAACTGCATGTTATTCTACTGAGAACCCTACTTTTTTACTCAAGGCATATAGTTAATATCAAGTTGTCTTGCCTCTATAGTGCTCCGAGCTGGATGGCCATCCTTCAATAGTTTGTCTCCAGTTGCTTGAACAGTGTTAACTTTTTTCTCCCTCTGCTCCAGATCCCGCATCAGACCCTGTCACAATAAATACTTATAAATACTTATGCCCTTAACCCTTAGGGTCATGCTCTTAAAACCATAATTAGGCTAAATCCCTTTTAAAAAGGAATTACTGCACAAAGTCAGTACATGAGCGATAGTTACACCACTGGAGGTAATTATAAAACAAAATCACAATAATTATAAGTATATATACACATATAAGTTATATATAAGTATTTGACACTAGTCATACCGAGTAATTATCCTTTTTCGCAGTCATGTTGGTATTGCGGTCACTCCAGTCATAGTTCACCTCTTCCTCCTCTTTCTCATTGAGCCACATCAGCTCTTTAGTAGCAGCTACAACGAAAGCGTGTAGTCCAGTCAGATTGCGCAACCGGGCTTTTGAGCCATTCTATCAGAAAACGAGAGAGAAAAACAAGGCAATGTTGAGGATTAAAGGATTAATGATAAAATAACTGTACAGTTGTCACGTAGTGAATTGTTTACTGTTCTCCAATAAAGAATAAACCTTAGATTACAGGTGAAGACCTACCAGAAGTTTGTTGTACTGTAAGTCCAGCTTGCCCAGGTAATCTCTATATGCTTGTTTACTGGCGGGGGTTAACTGATTCTAAAGAGACAACATTAAGAAAGAGAGAGAAACAGATTTGATTTTATCGTTACTAGATGTATAATATGTTTGCAGGCCCTTGTAGAACATATTAAGTAAAGAATGAAACATTTGGGCTGGTGTTGTATTAGAAAAAGTCACCGATGGGGTTGTACGATTTAGCATAACACAAAGGTGAGACGCGACGTGGTACAGACTAGATGACTACAATTCATCAATTTCCATATTATGATCCACCATCGTGACTACTCCATACGACTACACTCCCATAGAGAAATCAACAAACCCACCTCATCTGCTCGAGCACGATCTATTTTAGATTTGAACTCCTCGATAGACTGATGGAGTCCGCGATGACTGCCTAGATGGGACTCGACAGAGGGCAAGTCTGCTCCCCACTCTGCACTGTCCATGCGCCTCTGGTTCTCCTCCACCCAGGCCAGAAGATCCTGGATGTAACGGAGCGTGACTTCATCCAGCTCAGGCCGTGCACGCTGAGGGGACTGCTGCAGGCTTGGAGACATGGACACCTGCGTGAGGGGCACCTGAGACACTGTCACACCAGACTTCACACGCAGGTTGTACTCACTGCGCAGGTTTACCAGACGCTCATGGAGACGGTACACCCTGAGAGAAATATGAAGTAAAGATTAGTACAGACGTCAACCTTTATATACACTGCAGATTAAAAGTCAAAAAAATAATAATAGTAAAAAAAATATATATGTTGAATTGTGGGCACAACGGGCAGTTATAAAATGGTTATTGTGAAGAAAAAATTAGTCTTTCTCTACATGTCCTCCACCTAAAGCGACACATTTCTTCAAACGATGGACGAGCTGGTTCCACATTGACAATCACTTCGTTGTCAAATGCCTGCCATGCCTTGCCCGTCCATCAAGTGATGAAAGATGAAAAAGTTATTGGGTGCAAGTGCGAGGGAGATTGGGCAGAATTTTGTTCCCCAAGTCGCCTGCAAGTTTTACCGTTTCATGAGCTGGCGCGTTGTCTTGAAAAAGGCGAACTTCAATTTTTTCAACTGGGTGTACCATTTTGCTTTTGACCTTCAAGCTGCATCATACGTTATTATACCGCAAGTTTTTTAAACAAGAAATGTTTATGAATGTACTAATTTTCAAAGAAATCATTTGGGCAAATATTTAAATTTTTTACACGATAATATAATAATTTTATGACCGCCCTTCATAATAAAGTATTAATTAGTATTAATCTGTAAACATAGTTTGAAAAAACAATGATGGAAAAAAATATTTTGTGAATTAAAAGTTTTCCAAAATTAACTAAAAATTTTAGTTTTAAAGTTTTTTCATCAAAATACATCTACCACCAAGCCACCAATGTCTCGGTATCTAATACTGTATAAATACTGTGAAATATATCAAAAATAATCTGGGGTCATGTCAACTGCATATTGTTTTCCTGAAGTCATCTTTATCCTATACCGCTCTATCTTCTGGGATGTTGAGAAAAAAATGTTAGGCTGTATGTTATACGATTTAACTGAACTCACCGCCTGTACATCTGTTCTGCCTGCAGATGGCGCCCATCCTTCAGCAACTGCACATCGTTAAAGAGGAGGCGAATCATGTTCTCAGCTTTATCCAGATCTGTTTCAATCTCTGCCGCATGCTGAACAGGCTTTCCGGCTCCGAGCGAGCGCACATCCTGCAGGTACAGAAATGAATATAGTTTAAGATAGCTTTTGTTAATTATATTAAAATATAAATGCTCTTTATTGCATTGGTAGGTGTTGGCAATATTTCTTATACTACATATTACATGTTATATGATTGTAATGAGTGTCTCACCCTCTGCAGCAGTGTCTCCACCTGGTTCAGCTGCTCCTCACACACACCTGACTCCATCTGCACCTTACTGACGACCCTCTGAAGCCGCTCCAGACTGCATACATTACACACACACACATTAATAAAACTCCATATCACAGGTGTTGTTTCTTTAGGAATATATTAGAGGACAGGGTGATGCAGCGCAGCTTGACTCAAGGTGAAATAACTGTAACCTTTAACCTTTGTCCTGTAGCACAAGTTATTATTCTTTCAGCTGTTCCCATAAAGGGGTCATTCACAGCGGACCATGTGAATGGCGTACAACTTGGCACAGGTTTTAGGCAGGATGCACTTCCTGACCAACCCTCCCATTCTATCCGTGCACTAAGGATGCCCTCCACCCAGTGACTGGGTTTTGGGCATCGGCTGGGAATTGACCCTGAGCCTTCAGACCTACCACTGAGCCACCTATGCCCTTTAGTTTTGATGCACGAGTACATTATCGAAATGCAAAAAAAAATGCATGCAGCCTTAACTACAATACATAATCAAATACTTACACCCTTTTGTGGTGCAGCAGATATTCCAATCCATGACTGTAGTTCACAAACGCCATGACTCGCAAGAGACAACGCGTGCTTCTTGTTTTGTCCCTTGTCTTGGCACAGCTTGAGTTTTCTTTTTCTATTTCTATTCCTTCCTGACATCTATGCTGTTATCTTTCTAAGAAGCAGCAGACAGGCTGTCTTGTGATTAGAGGGGCGGACTTATTTTTTAAACCAAGTTTTTTCTGATTCGCCAAAACACATTTAATAACATGCGTATAAAGCATGCACACAATAAACCCATTTTCTTCACTGTAAAGGGCAACAGTGTTTTACTCCTTACAGTCTAGTTAAAGATGACTTTATACTAGGTAAAAAATTTTGAAAGACAGATGGTGGATGCAGATTTATTTCCTACAAATATGTTAAAAGCACCAGTAGAGAGTATGTAATTTGGCATCTCACCGCTCAAACTCATTCCTGAGCAGTCGCTCCCGCTCAAGTATGGCTGCATGGAGTCGACCCCACTCCTTCTCCACATCGATGGGGTGGTAACCAGGGGGAACCTTAACCTGACCAGTCTGCACTGCACCCTGCGGATACAAACACACTGTCAAGCTGAATACATACAGTATGCCATGTGAAAATACATATTAATAATATCATTTAAAATAAACGCAGTGTTGTTACATGACATCATATATGTTTAATTATATGTGACAGCTATATGACATCATATTTAAAAATTTGTATGATATACTGTATCGACCTTTTCTCAGTTTCACAGTGGGAATTGAAAGTTACTTTGATTTATACGTCATGAGTTCACACAAAAAGGTGATGATGAGTCAAGGTTGAATAAACATAAAATTAAAAATAAAATGCACATAGTTTGTGGGTGTGAATGTGATGATAATTACACCTGGAGTAAAACAGTATCACATGGCCCAAGAAGCTATGAAAATAAGTCTGCTACAAATTTCATAAAAATAACAATAACATTTGAAAAAAACTGAGTCCATTATTAGAAAATGGAAAGATATAATGTAAACATTCTGGATTAAGAAAGCTGTCCACTGAAAGTTAAGGCCATTACCCAGGGGATGTCCCCTGGAAGTTCTTAAGACTTTGTCCCATGCAAAGGCTCTGTGTGTAATGTTATTAGGACCACTAAAGATCCTAGTTTGGTTCCAGTGTAAACATTACACAGTTTGTAAGTGAATATAGCCTTTAGGGAACACTCTCTTTTGGTCCCACAACCTTTTTGTTTTCTTTTTTCTTTTTTTAAGTTTATTTCTGTAACGTTGCCGGGACATTGCACTAGATTCATTGTCTGTACCATCTGCATATGTTAAGCAAAGAAACTTCAACCAACCAAGTGGCGCAATGGCAATGCATTTTGTCCTATCATCTGCACCAGTAAGTTCTAATCCTAGGAATGCTGCAGCCCTCCGCAGAAAAAAATGGGGGGGGGGGGGGGGGGGATTAATAACAACACTAGGTGGAGCTCTTGCTATATAAATATTTTTGGGTCTCCGAATGTTCGCATTCAGTCCTCCAAAGGCTAACGTCCCACAATAAAGTCCTAACTTTTGGGGACATTTGTAGGGGACCGTTAGGGATGTTCTTGGGATGCTTTTTTTTATTTGCTGGGTAGTCAGAAAAGCAACCATGTACTCAATTAAATCCATATCAATTTGAACTTATAACACTATAAGTTATGTAAAAATTCAAGGTGGCTAAACACTAATGCAACACACTACAAACAAAATGATTTACGTGACCTAGTAAAATATGTTCATTTATTAGACATACCACATGCTGCATTATATATACCTCAAAAGCCTTGTAAATATGTTTGGAGCGATTTTTGTCAGCCTCCTTTGCCGGCAGCTCGGTCTCCTTAAATTTGAGAAACTGCCGCCAAAGGACCTGGAAAATCAAAATAGAAGGTTTAAATCTTTTGCATTGCATACCAATACCTCACATTTACTTATAATGAACAGTTACTTATAATTATGCATTAATATAATACAATAAGAGAATCTGCATGCAATTGATTTGCAAATTTGCAGGAGACCTCAATTTCTTCATAACTGCTGGGGAACTTGCTCTCCTCAAAGATAACAATATGGTGTCTGATCCACTGCAGCAGCATGGTGACCAGCTCATAGTACTCCTGCCAGCGTAGTTCCAGCTCCTAACACACAGAGGCTCATTTTATATTATACCTTAACACTTTAAGGAGTCTCCATTGTTAATGCTGTACTTACAGTTAGTAACAATTAATACAATACAATTACAATAATAACTTGTAAAGCTTCATGCAATAATTATATTAATTATAATTAAATAATTTAATGTTCTTTCCATGTTAAAAAGAGACTTACATTAGCTTGAACTCCATCTTGAACATCAGGAACTCTGGGCATGACATCATACAGGGAGGAGACGTATGTAATGATAGACTTCTCGTCAGGGTGCGGCACATCCACATCTACTCAAGAAGAGGAAACAAAAACAACACCCTGGATTAATTATAGACTAGTTAGAGACTTGAATAGTGATTATACTATTGGACTGGTGTATCATTTAAACACAAGCACAGTGTATACACTGTAGTTTATTACTCAGTCTGAAATGGCATGCATTGAAATGCATTGACAATAGGCCCTCTAGTAAAGACATTCCCAAACTTAACAAGACTGTGGTTCAGACAAGACTCCGATCAAGAACAAACATGATTAAAATAAATAAAGGAAATCATCTCGTTTAAATATCACGTTTTCTTTTAATAGGTTTCATAATGTTTTAAATGTGAATACTTAATCAGAATTATTTTATGGGAATTTTAAACTTAATAAAAAATGGAAAAATAATAATGTTTTAAATTATGTTTTTATTATATTTTATTATATTTTTTATTTAAATTATGTACATTTAAAATTTACAAATTACCTTTGTGGCATGTGGCTTAGGTGGCTTGTGAGGTTTTTTGTAGCATGTTAGCCAGCTTGACTGCTAGTAATACGGCTAGTCAGTTATGAACAACTTAATTTGAGCTAAGCATACTATAGTTCCTTTTTGGATTTATGTAAAGGATGTGGTGTTGTAAAGGGCTTTTAGCTTTTTAGCCAGCTTGACTAGCTTACTAGACACAAACAACACAATGTAAGCTAACTACACTATATTTTTACTTTCAAACAGACACTTCATTTGGTTTCACAGTTTTGTTTTGTTTTTGTTTCTTAGCCATGTAGTTAATCTGCAATATGTTGTTACCTATGCTACTTAAATGTGAATACTTAATCAGAATGATTTTATGGGAATTTTAAACTTAATACAAAAAAAAAAAAAAAAGGAAAAATAATACTTTTTAAATTTATTTGTAATTAATGACCTCTAGATGACATGGTGGCTGAAGTGGCTTTTGGTGTTGTGAGTTTTTTTTTTTTAGCATGTTAACCAGGTTGACTGCTAGTAATACGGCTAGTCAGTTATGAACAACTTAATTTGAGCTAAAGATACTATAGTTCCTTTTTGCATTTATGTAAAGGATATAGTGCTGTAAAGGGCTTTTAGCTTTTTAGCCAGCTTGACTAGCTTGCTTGCTAGATACAAACAACACAATGTAAGCTAACCACATTATGTTTTTACTTTCAAACAGGCACACTTCATGTGGTTTCACAGTTTTGTTTTTGTTTCTTAGCCATGTAGTTAATCTGCAATATGTTGCTACTTGTACTTACTCTCTATTAACAGATGTGTTTTAGCCCACGTGTTAGGTGCATACTTCTATGCTAATCTATCTTCTTTATGGATTGTTTAAACAACTGCTGATTGCCGTTTTAACATTAAAGAAAAAATACTATTTGTTACTATACTACACATATTAATTTCTTTCTAGTCATTGAATTTGTTCCTACAGGCAAGGTAATTGCCTGCCAAATAGGAACAGGTTGTGTAAAAAATTGCTCAGCCTCAGGGAACGATCGGAGTTTACCTTCTGGATCGAGCAGGCGGGTGACACCCAGCTCTCTCTCCGCCACGCTGAACGCCTGCTCCAGGTTCTCCAGGTTCGTCTGTTTGTACACCTTACTCATGTCAATCAGATTTGGCCTAAGGCACACAGATGAGAAATGAACCGTGTCAGAGCAGGCTATAACATAAAAACTGGAATCCCGACAGCAGCCAAAGAATGATATTCACGCTAGGTATGTCTTTGAAAACAAGGGCTAAAACTTTAATAAACTATGCAAAAATAGAAACAGCAAAAAGATAATATAAGCTGTTCTACATACAGTATGTCACATTTGGGTGGTTATTTTTGCAATTCCCTTTTCAATTCCTGATATAATGAGTCACACTGCAGAAAGTTTCCCTTGGGATTTCATCAAACCTGGTTCAGGCACATCAGTCCTTAATTATATGGATGCCTACTCACACTGCCAAAAAAATGCGCTTTAAACAGCGTGCATGTACACGCTCCGGTGTACTTCCATAAATATGAAGGTTTTAACCATTTCAAAGCATTCGGTTGTTGCATTGAAGATGCAAAATGTAGAATTAGTACTCAAATACTGTATGTTCCAAACTGTTATAAATTATGCCAATTACAATATATAACCATTAGAATACTACATATTAGCTCATGCTAGCAAGCACAGTTAAAACACTCCATTTTTCAATATAATAAAGTATTTGCAAGAAGCTAAACAACCCAAAATGTGTCCTTTATTCTCTAAATTCTAGCATAACAGCAGAGCTCATGGTTAAACAATTCCTGCCAGTACCACCTTATTGTTATTTATTGTCATGTACAAGTATATTCACCTCCAAATATTTATTATGTAGCAAGTATGTACAATGAAACCTAGCAACCAAAACTATTCCTAAGAAGTAACATACTGCATCCATACACGTGACTGCTTCTTTGGGTGTAGTAGCAATGAGCTTGCGTTCCTGCTGGTACCACTTCAGTATAATACCCCATTTGGTAGGATATTTTGTCCCTGTTCACTGGAGAAAGCCGCTGCTCTGTGCTCAGCTCAAACTCTCCACTCTGAGATCCACAGCTGGAATGAGCCTCTGGACTTAGTGACTCGGACTCAAAAGATTCCTCAGAGGGTACGTTTTCACATAACATGACCACCCGAGCATCCAGGTCACTAACTGAGCCATGAGCGCTGCTGGATGAGCTGCTGTGCCTTTTCCTCATACGAATCTTCTTCTTCAGGCTGAGCATCGCTGCTGAATGCGCACCGGGTATAACCGAACTTGTCTCCCTTTTTGCTTGTCCAAAAGATTAACTGAGGAAAATCTTCCTTTTTCTTTGAAAATCCTTTTTCTTTCATGTAATGAGTATCTGCACTTGGTTTTTGTTAACAGCATACAAGTGAAGTACAGTACTAAAAGTTGCACTGTGTCTAACATTTAAGAAATAAAAACCTGAGAAAATGAGCAGCTGATAATTCTCCTGAGACACAGGCATGTGCAGTGCATGCTCTTGCAGAGTGTTAAAATCACAGCCTTTCGGAAAACTTGGCACATTTGTGTGCTACGCCCTCCATGATTTCACTTAATCCCTCACATGATTTATTATGATGGATGGAAATGTGAGAGAGAGAGAGAGGGAGAGAAAGGGTATACCCACCACTTCGCATGTCAGACATATACTATTTCATGGTTAATTGCAGCAAGAAGCATCTTGTTCAGGTGCAAATAATTTGTAAGACCACACAAGAGACTTGGATTCTCAATGTATATCATACAGGTATGTGTGTGTAAAATTATTTTGCTGAAAGTTTGTTGAACCAGAGTCAAACAAAAAGACATTGTGTTGGAGAAAAAAAATGTTGTTCTTTTTATCAAGGTGGTTTAAATTATATTTGATTTCTTTCTGACATTTTAAGTCACTGATTTGATTAATAGAGAGATAGATAATTCTTTGTAATTCATGCAAATAAATCGTGCACTTGTGTGTCATAGGACACTTGTATGTTTATGATGTTTATAAGTAATCGGTAAGTGCTTTTTTTTTTTTTTTTCAATTCCTGAAACCAAATCAATGTTTCTTATTCATGTTACTTAGCAAATATTTTTTAGGGGAAAAAGATCTTTCTAAACTTCTTATTTCCTGATTTTATTTAAATATTGCTTTTCCGGTAATTGCAACCAACTGAGAGTGTGAGCTGTGGCGAGCACTAAAAGTGCCTTCAATTGAAATCTTCCTTACCTGTGCTTGTTGATGATAGCGTTAAAGAGCCTGCCATCTCTCCAGCTAGTGGTGAAGTTGTCACAGCGCAGGCCTTGGTAGCCCTCCACCATGCGCTGAGACCACAGCAGCAGCTTCTCCTTGGCCGTCATGTCATCTGACTGACCGTTCACCTGTATGTCTGAGATCTGGAGAAGGAGGTAAGAGTAATTTTAGTTGGTAGAAAGGTTGTTTTTTTTTAACACCTTAAAGAAGCAGCTTGGAATTTACAGTGCCCTCTGTTGTCCATAAGATAAATTGCAGTTGCAGTGTATGAAACATTAGAAAGCCTTAAGCCTGATTTATGCTTCTGTGTCAAGTCTAGGCAGAGCCTACATTGCAGGCCCATGGTGTTATAAGCATTTATACTTGTGCACTGGTATGTCTGTGTCCCTCTGCAATTTCACCACCAAATCACTATTTGGCAGTGAGGTTTCTATGCCACTATACTAAGTCTCTTCTTTGAGTGTTTTTTGTGTACTTCAAACAATGGTGAATGAAACTTAGCAGTGTGGACTGCAAGGCAATCCAATTAAGATATTTCACCAAGTAAAAGCACAATCTGCAGTTATTTACCTAATATACATGCATCCAAATTTCTCTGATGTAAGAAATATTATACCGGTCACATTCTGTGGTTGGAAAATAAACTTTGGGATAGTAACATTAACTGCTCAGTATATAATACATCACCCCAGCTTGATGCTGATCACCTTTCCCTTCCAACTTCCAAAATCTTAACAAAAACTAAGCAGTCTTATTTAAAAGAGAAAAATCTACTATACAGTAGAAGTTTTCAGTAAATATTACACATCACACATTTAAAGGTTTATTGCTTTTAAATTTTTTATTATAAGTATTCCTAAGATTCTAATGATGTGGCTTTAAAATAGACACAGCAACCACGCTGGTCAAGACTGAATTGATGATCAATTGTTTCCACTTTGTTCTGGAATACATATCACGGCACTAAAAGCAATTATTCAAGTCAGTAAAAAACGTTCTCCAACAACCCCCTAGGTCTTGTTGCTAGGATACTGTACTTGGTAAAGATTCTACTTAGTGGTGATCATGCGATCCGAGCAAAAAAAGTCTTATGACCAGGGTGTTGTTCATCTGTGAGGCTTTTGGTTGTGTTTAGTTGTGAGTGGCGTATGTCTGTGTGTGTGTTTGTGGTTTTGTAGTGATTCATAGTCAGGATTTCCCTTTTGGGTGAATCACTTCTCCCAAGCGAAAAACTGACGGCATATTGGTCTTTTATAAGCGTGTCTGTAAGCATGTGGCATAAACCGTTAGGGAACTTAGGGAAGTTGGTTTTGTTTGGCAGTCAGTCCTGCACACTTGTGACTCAGACACGATGGAAACAGCCTTAATCTTTTCACTTCAGCTTTTTCAACTAAATGTCCACCTCATGCCTGCACAATACCAGCATCCACAAGAGAAGTCTGTTTTTGTCTTCCTTTACAGAACATACGCCATACAGATATGATTAGCATTAGTGACACAATGGTGTGGTTTTGTGATTCAATCAGAGATGCTCGAAGCAGATGCAACTGACTTTATTTGAATTCAAAAGCTGCATGAGCTGCAGGCTATATTAGTTTACAGTAAAGTTTGGAGTAAAGTTCCAGGTGGCACAATGACTACACCACACCCATGTCACATGAGATAGGGCCAGGATAAACATAACGCTAAAGTATAAAAACTCACAGCACAGGCAATACAGACAATGGCTATATTATCCCCTCGTCGGCAATCATTAAAGTATTGGGAAAAGACCAAAAATAAAAAATAAAAAACCCTCAGAAGCCTTATGAGTCATTAAACTGCCATACCAATATGCCCGCACCCTCTTCCTCACAGGGAACACTGAGTCACTGAGCCGGATGGACACAGCCTCAGACCATAATCCTCTGCAAGCCCAAAATAACTTCAAAGTAATATCAAATATATATAAAGTTATTGGGTTTTTTTCTCCACCGTTTAAGCAGCTGAGTGTATAACTAACTACATTCCAAAGAGCAGAAACAACAATCTCCCTATTCTGACAATGAATAACTTTTACAAAGCTTTAATTTCACTTGGCTGGTGCAAACTCTACTTTATTCACACATTGCGTAAACTCAGTCTTTCATTGCTTCAGACCTGTTTAGTCTGAAAAGTGCAAAATTTTAAAAAGAAAAAGAAAAAAGTTAGGATTTTTACACAGGATCCATATGTTGAAGTGAAACTGGAACATGCACTGATCAGACATGATCACTGACAGGTAAACACTGATCACCAAGACCATGACAGGATCATGAGCACCCAAGGCTTACCCATGTCTGCGGGGACTAAAGGCCAGTCCGTTCTATCCGATCTTCCAAAAAAGCCAATGCAGCACAAATGTCAATGCTAGCCATACAGAAAGGTATCACAACTCCCAGAGCATCAAATCCAGACCTAGCTTCCAAACTTCCCAGATCCAAAATCCGGTCCAAAGAGGACACACACCACAACCCACAGCACCCAAAGGATCTGCTGCCAAACATCCTGGTGCCAGAAACCACAGCAAACCCCCAGAGGCCCTGTGGAGCCACATCCTGGGTGGCCAGGGCTACCCTAGCGGCAAGTGGGAAGCCCAAATCCTAGATGGTTTTACTGTTGATCGTTTTAATGTTATGGCTGATCAGATGGTCCTGATAAAGCATCAGGTAAAAAGCTTTATCAGAAATGTCTTGTGAGGAATACCAGCAGAGGGAAAGGGAACAGGCCAGACTAGCAGACTAAACACCAGCAAAAATATGTGAGTATTACATTATATCATAGCATACCTGGAAGTGAAGGATGATGGTCCATATTAGCCCAAGGGTCAGTTTTGGGTTTCCATCTGCTATATCATCATTCCTGATGTTCACCAGTTTGACCTGGATCAAAACAAGAAACACAGTCATGAGGAACTGAGGTGTGGAAACTGCGAATAAGAATAATGACAGAAACGAAATGAAATGAAGTATGAAGTGTTTCTTGTACTTGTCTTTGTTTGAGGAAGTCCAGGGCAATCTGCACGTTCTGCAGCTTGTGGAAGCGCATGCGACCCTTCTCTCTGGGCTGTTGGACACAAAATACAACAGAAGCTCGGAAACAGAAGCGGAATACACTAATTCAGAGTTGAATACTATCAATGGTTACAGTGCGTCCAAACAAAATTTGGTCATCTTTAGACATAGGAATTGTATGTTGCTGCCTCAACTCTTAACAGGGCATTTCAGTTGGTAAGACCAGCTGACTGGACAAGGCGCCTCTTCTCAGTGTAATTGCAGAGGTATCATTTTAAAATAATAGTAATAATAAAAATACATTTAATTTACATAAGGTAAAGTGTTATTATTATTAAAAATAACAATATACTGTATATGACTATGTGCATTAAATCAATTTACAAAAACATGAGAAAAGAATGTCCATATTGACAATCAAATTTTTTTCCTATTTGTAAATATACTGTATCAACTTAACATCTTACAGCCCTAAGGTGAATTGGGTTTAATGCCACAGTGAATATGCAATGCATGAGAAGCCATCTGGAACATCTGAGGTGGGAATGCACTAGCACACAATCCAGACCATGCACTGGCACTCATGACACTAACCAAATGGACAGCCAGTCAAACCTGAGATAGCACTGCTTTCAGTGTATGATGCCAATTAGGGCTGCACGATTAATCGAAAAATTTAATTTAAAAAAATCACCATCTCAATTCGTACATACATGCAACCTCATTTCTGAATGACGGTGATTCACTTGCACTATTTTTCTGCATACAGATGACTCTGCATGTGTTCAATTATTTACCTGACAACAATCCCAGATGCTCATTGGTCACACTCACACAGTGTAACAAAAAACACTTTTAATTCACCAATCAGGGCAGAGATTAGCGAATGATTCCTAATTGACGGTGCTCTGCTGTCACCCACGTAAACGTTTATCAAGGAGGCAACCCTAAACAGACTACTCAGTATATTTCGTGGAGTAGTATTCTGTTGTTTTTGCCAACTTGTTTCTGATTGGCTCCTTTGCATGCATCCTGCGTTCATCAATACGCATGTGTCAAACCATAACATTTTCTTTTGATGTTGCATTCATTATTGTATGCATTGGTTTATATCGGTGTATATATACATTATGTACAGTATATTACAGATGCTATATATTTGCTATTTTATTTATTATTGTTATTATTCTGTCAAGCTTTCAAGTTATTCACTTTAAGGACTCGAGTCACTTTAAGGATAAAAAGGAAAAAAACCCTATGTAGAGACCACTTTTTTCTTTGAGAACCTTGTGACAGAACTTTGATCTCAGTACCCAGGGAGAAGAATCATGAATCACATTTTAGCAAGAATCGTGCAGCCCTAATGCCACTTATAACTTATTATTTACAGATCTGACATCATGTTTGTATTAGACATGATGTGATGTATAAAAATGAAAAATAAAAGTAAAAAAAATAATAAAAAATTAAAAACCCACTAATCGACTATTAACTATAATGTGTGCAGCAGTACTTAACCTTGAGCAAATTTTACCATGGACTCAAATATATATTTCGATATTCATGAAGAGGAAAGTATTTAAGTAATTTGATCATATACATCAGTATATTTCCAATTAATACTTGTGCACTTACTCAAAATGTGTATTGCTAAATATTCATTTAGAGCATTTATAATTAATACTAGTTATGAGTCTTAAGAATTTAATCCATCTAGTCATGTTTCTCTTTATTCCACCATCTATTTGAAATGCCCAGTCGGATCTAAACATATTTAAACCTTGCTACAATAATAATAATAATAATAATAATAATAATAATAATAATAATACCCACTTTCATGCAATACATTACTGTGTGTATAAATTCAAATAGAGTATATTGGAGTGAGATTTAAATTATTTTCTACAAGGGAAGTCAAACAATAGGTATGAATGCTAACCCTGTCCCAACCTTAACTTTAACCTTTTGAACTTTGCATAGGAATTGCGCTGTGCAAATAGCTATGGATTTGCAAGTGTGAGACCACAGTAAAATAAAAAGACAGGAAATATGTTGGCTAATTTTTTTTGAGTAATTAAAAGTGCAGACACTTTTTAACTTCAACTCAAGTATACTTTTGACAAAATTCTGTCATTTATTAACTAAGTATTCCCTAATAAAAATTTTAATCACTTTAATGTAATAAAAAGTCAGTCTTGCTTGGTCTGAGGGATATTTTGATAAGTTTACAAATTCCCAGTTCATTCAATTACATACTTTATGTACAAAATAATGTACATGTAATAACATAACTTTCCATAAAGAATACCAAACTTTAGCCAGTCTCACAGATCGTAATTACTGCAAACAAGCCTGCTTGATCGAACTGGCCAAATGTAAATTAATCTTTATCCAGAATACCTGAGCTCATTTTGTAGGAGCAAAAAAGACTGACAACAAGACACAAGACAAAGGAAGTGACATCATGCACAACCCAGGTCACCTGGGAGTGACGCATGCCAGACCCCCTGAGGAGGCGAGTCGGAAGGTTCTAGACCCACTCACCAACCGTGAGTTCCTGACAACATCACGCTCCCTCGGCTACCCCAGCAAGAGCATCGCAAGAGAAGAGGCAAAGGCAAAGGGGTCAAGGTTAGGGCAGAGGTCAGCCAAGTAGAAAACTGAAAGGTCAGGGGTGGGCAAAACCAGTGCAGGAGGTTGAAACAGAGGCAGAAAACACAACATTAACAGTTAAAAGATGTGCAACAGAAGAAAACCTGTGAAAGTAGATGTAATTCAACTGGGCATTCATAACTCGATGTTCAGGAATCTCTCAAATGTAAAGAGTCACGCATGCAGAAACTAGGTGAAAGAACAAAAAGTTAAAAGAATTTAAAAACTGCGGTTAATTCAGTATAGGTTAAATGAAGTTTGGTGGTTAAATCCTGACTATCATGCGACTGTTATGAGTTAGGAAGGAGATAGGTTTATTAAAGGACCTATGGCTAGAGTAAGCACGCGAAGGAAAAAAGGTGCAAAAGCAGGTATCCACATAAACGTTTTGCTTCAGGATGCATATCTGATGCAAGATCTATTTTTTTTACTGGTTTCTTTTATAGCAAGTCAGTGGGAAACTATTCCAATCCAGTGCTAAAGGACTCACCAGCGTTTCTCCAGAGAGAACCTCCAGTAGGGAAATGAGGCTGTGGCCATCTCGCAGATCCTCGTACAGATCTGTGATGTGCCTCTGAGCCTGGACATAAAAATAATACAAAGAAAGAAATTAATGAAATACCTAATTATTTAAGAGGTAAAGTGTTGTTCTTTTGATGTACAAATGTGTTGGTTTCATTCAGTTCCTTTTACTTCTAATTATTTGTCAATTATTTTTATTTTTAAATATCTTATTTTTTCGATATCTTTACCTTGAAACAAAAAGAAACAAAATAAAATGATAAGTTACTCATGTGCAACCTAATCAATTTGGCGTCCTGTTATGTGAAAACAATGGCTGTGAATGTGGCCGCATATAAAGCAGAATAACTTTTGCCCACAAATACATTCATTATTATCATTTAAAGAACAAAACATCATACATTTTAACCGTTAATAGTTATATTTCTTTGTAGTGAAACATCCACAAAACAAGTTAGTTCTCGTTAACATTTATAACAGCTATAGGAGCCAGTTTAAAATCTGTGTAAGATGTTACTATAAAAAGCTGAGTGCATTAAGATACAGCAGTACACCTGTCTGTCCTGGGTTTGTAGAAAATTTATTTATCTCCTGTCTAATCACAGATGATGCTCTAAGAGTGCTATGATACAGTATGAGTAAAAAATATATAATAGTTACATAGATTGTAATTTACATACACTGAGCCTTAATAGCTCTTTATAACTTTTTCATTAATTATCGTTTTAAAAATCAATCCTGCAGTATTTACAATGCTTTTTAAAAAAATGGCATGGTGACTTTAAAGGGTCGTACACTGTTTAAATAATTAGGATTTGTTCAGTTCTGGGTGAAAATGTCTACAACAGAATATTTCCCAATCAGAAAGGATTACAAGTAGAAGCTGAGGATTCTAACATAGGCAAAGAATCCTTAAGAAACTATTCTAACTGGAATAAGTTTATGGGTAGATCTTTATAAGTAGACTGTTTTAAATCCATATCCTTACAAATTATTATTATTATTATTTTTAATAAAATCATATCAGTTTCACTTAAGTCTCACTAGGTTTAAAAACCAGTCCAATATAGTTATGTAATAACTACAGAAATTTCAGTTCTTAGAAACTCATGGCCTAAAGGTAACTTGGATTAACAAACATTTCATTATTGAAAGTTTAACTATTTATTTTGATAAAATTCTGGTCTGAACTTGCTTAGACTAACACTGCTGTCCAGATAAGCTTGAACAATTGAATTCTAAGGAACTCATGGAATAAAGAGTCAGATTAAAAAAAAACATTAACAGTTCATTCTGAGGAATCAGTAGTCCAAAGGTTGCATGGAATAATATTTATGTCTCATGTATACAAATATTTTTGTTATGAATCATTCATATTCAGAAGCATCCTATTGTTCAGATTAAATCAGAGCAGTGGACTGCTGTATAGCCAGCAGGTCACACATCTGTCATAGATTAAAATCAAAACAAAGCACAGCAAATCAACCAAGAGAGTTTAGGCAGTGTCAAGTGTATTAATAACTTATACTAACCTTATCTATATTTAGTGTCAGTAATCAGTGTCAGTAAAAAATGAAAAACGTAAACGTAAGATTAAAGATCGCTAAAAGCCTCCTGCAGAAAAAAAGAGTTAATCAACAGTCATTGTGCTGATACTGAAACAAAGCATTATTACATAATCATCCTTAGATCACTGACATTTTCTTCTATTTATTCGATTTATTTATTTGTTTTGTTCTGAAAGTTCCTCACTGAATGTGGTTTAATCTGCAAGTGGTCTAAAATTAATAAACAAACGCTTAAGCACCTGTTTCTCCTGCAAAGAGGCTCAAGCAGGATAAACAAAACAACACAAGAGGGAGACGTGTAAACTGTAGGTGCATGAGATTAATCACAATCCATGCAGATGAGGTTCAGTTGGCACTCAGTTCAAGCACATGACCTACCTCAGCTTTCCAGTGCTGATGGAGATGAATGGAGAAATTGTTATGAAGAGACAGAGAAAAGGAAAGAGAGAAATTTGCATAACACATGAATAAGATTGGGATTTATGTGAATGAAAAATGAAATAAGAACATAGAATAAGGAATACAGATTGAGAAAACAGTGTGATGCCGTCTTATACCAGAATGGAGTAATTAAGAATTATTCCTCAATATTTTAAATAATATGGTTACAAATATATTCATAATAATTATATTATTATTTAATTGCTTTTGCATTTTTAATTGCAAAGCTGACAATAAATCAATAAAAAAGCTATTAACAGTTATTAAATATGAATGGGTTATTTACTGAAAATTATTCAAATGATGACAAACAATTTGACAAATCGATAAATGTACTATTTATATATACCATTTTAATTAAAAAAAATTACTATTAATTATAAATACTAATTCAACGTTAACATGGGAAAATATTAAATATGAATTTCATCAGATATGCAGCTTTAAAAATGTAAAAATTATTTATAATCCATAAAGACTTTTGTCATAATCTTGATTAAATTTAATTTATTTCAGAGTCTACAGTACAACTAGTAATACAACTGGATTACAGTATAAAAAAGAATGTCTAAAGAACTATTCCTGAAGACTGCTTAAAGATATTACCAGAAAGCTTTGCTAGGTAACCTCCAGCTGTGTTGAAGAATAAAGGAGGTCATACCAAATATTGACTTTAAAGTTTATTAGAAATATTCAAACTCTGTTTGTGCTACACAAGCATACTGTATTTGCATGTTTGTTTGCACTAAAGTTGCAATAAATCACTGTCTTATTTTCCTGCCAAAATATAAAGAAATGACGGGTGGCTTTTGCAGAAGAAAGAAATTAAATATTACAATTTTTCAAAAATTTTGTTATTAGCATTATTACATCAATTCATATTTAAAACAGTTCTTACAAAATTATTTTTGACTTATAATACTACTACTGCTACTACTACAACTACCACTAATAATATAATAATACAAATAAAATAATGAATTATTATTAATATTTTTCTTATCATCAAGTTTTCAAATGTTTTGTAACCAGGTTTTACACATAAATTAATGCTTAACATAATCTTAATAATATTTTATAAGGTCATTAAAAAAACATTTATTAGTATTATGAGTAACTACTACTTTATCAAACAAATGATTTGTATTCATTTTACAAAAATCTTTTTTTTTATATTTATTGTTTTATAAAATTATTAAAAAGTGAGGTTGTTATTAAAGGCTCCAGATATTTGCCCTGTAATTCTTTAATATTATAAATAAATCTCTAGGTACATAAAAATCTGACTTAAATGTCTCAGTGTCTAAATAGCAACCAGACCATTTGGCTGTGCCTCTGAGAACAGCCCAAAAAACTAAAAGGCATCCGTTAAGACATAATTGGATACAGATGGAACAGATTCTGTTACAACCACTTCACATCTTACAGAAAAAAATCCAGGATGACTGTACACTTCCATACAGGAGACTTGTGAGAAGACGCTAAGACAGATACACATGGACACATTTTCAATTTTTTATTCTTTAGTAGTGATTTATTTTTTGCTATGCTAAAAAAATTACTTTCATTTGTTAGCAGAAAAACTTTAGAGCTGCAGTTCTATTAAATCCAATCATCTGTACCTGCTTTATAGACGGTGCTAAAATGGCATGGGAATGTTTATCTCTGAATGAAATGAAGCATGGGAAAACAAACTTATAAACACCATCTCTGATAAAAACTATGTTATGCAGGTCGGTGACATCACTAAAATGAAAGATTTTCTCCTTCCCTTAAACACAGTGTTTTTGTTTCCCTGTGTTTTGTGTGATATGGGCATCACTGCAAGGAAATATGGTACGTGATTTAAATATCGACTGCTTGGCACCTGTGGGCCAGATGGTGCATTCATGAGGCCATAAATAAAAGGCATTGTGCTTATGCAGGGAACTTAAACCTGACCAGATGTGGATGACTCACGCACATGGATACCGTACACATACCACACACACACAGAAGCATATAATAATAGATTCAGAAGCACTCACAACCTGACACGCAACTGTAGATACACAGTTACATTTCAGATACAGAATCTGTATAGGATGTTAGATTTTTATTAGCAGAAAATTGTTACCTATAAATCAACAGTAGATATAATATTTAACTCTGTCAAGGGCTTCACACTGCCTCAAAACACATCCCCATCATGGAAGTACATAATGACAGGGAAACCATGGAACCCATTTTAACCATAATGTTAAGTACAGGGTTAACTGTTAACGCTTTGGTCAACAAATAAAGCTATACTCTGCTTCCCAATCTAACCTCTGCTGCTACAAGTACAAAAAAACTATTCAAAATATTCAATGACAATAATTATATCATTTAAAATTTCCATCAAACTAAAATTTATTAATGAAATGAAAACATTGTGACAAAATGTAAGTACTCTGAAAAAAAAATATTCACGCATCACCATGTGGGGCCTGGAGCCTATCCTAGGGGACTCAGCAGTACTGTAGGTGTGGTACACCCTGGACTGGGTGCCAGTCACAAGCACACGCACAAACTCACTCACACACTATGGGCAATTTGAAAATGCCAATTTGTCTAAATTTGGACTGTGGGAAGAAACCAACCATCCTGGGGAGAACATGCAAACTCCACACGCACATACCCAAGGCAGGCCTCGAACCCTTGACTCTGGAGGTGTGTGACCACAGTGTTAACTACTCATCATTTAATTTAAACAGAATATAGATGTCTTATTATGGAATTTACAACAAAACTATCAAGAGGAACTTGTGGATATGTTGAGATTAGGTTGGGGAACAAAATAATCTGATCATTTTGATTCATGCACATTTTCTCACATTTCAGACACATTCCATCATTTTCTTTTGATTCTTTAAAGCTGCTTTGGGACAATGACCATTGTTAAAAGAGCTATACAAATAAAATTTGATTAAATTTTTTGAACATACCTTTCAAAAAAATCTTTAAATATCTTTTAAACCAACAAAACATAGTTTGTTTGTTGTTTTTAAATTTACCTTACATTAAAAAAAAAAATCACATTTATTAAATTTTTCCTATTAATATTTCACCATACATTATTTTACCCTTTTTGTTATTTGTGAACATGAAGAAATATCTGCATGACTTAAAACATTAAACATATCAATGGTGCAATAAAATAAAATGTATTTGCTTGATTTATTTTGTCACAAGGATTACGCAAACATAGCATGTTACTGTATGATGTGTGTTATAATACCTTCATAAGATGTTTGTTCACCCATTTTGTGAAAGTCTTTTTCTGTACACGGTCTCGCTCATCTGTAGAGAAGCAAAGGAGAAATGGGGAAGAAAAATAATCATTAGTGACTGGAGAAATAATGTAGACTTATGCATGTTGCTAATGATCTGTTCAGTAATATCACCGACAAGTGGCAGTGAGTGCAAAAATACATAGGAGAACCTTGCATATCATCAATACTAGAAGAATGCCATATCAGAATTGGACCGCCACTCAAAATAAAACCAGTTTCAGTTGACATATTTAGATACAGCGCCTTTTTAATGTAAGAATGCGAGTTCCTAATTAACTTGCAGAATAAATTAAATTTAAAAAATGGGAACAAATGTTTTACTGCGACAGGCTATAAACTGCCCATAGATACAAATTGCTTGTTTATGTAACAACCTCATCAGGAACCTCATTTCCCCTCTCATCTGTCCCAAACACTTAGCATTCAGCATCCCCAGTATCAACATTATGCATCTGTTTCTCACTGGTTTATGCCTTAAATTAGATGTTTTATGCTTAAAAATGATTCAGAGGTCACTGTGGGGCTAAACAATCAATATAAACAAAGCAAGTCCAAAATTCTGGACAGAGTGCCAATCCATCGCAGGGCGCACACACACTTACAAAACTCATTAGTCTTTTTCCCCTCTCTATTTATGTATATAGAGCAAAAGCAACCCAGCTTGATATATTAGAGCTGAAATAAGTACAAAGTTAACCTTCAGTGAAGTTTAACTGTATTTTTCTTTGGCACACAAAGGAACATGGCACGAGAGGAACTCTGAGTCTAAGCTCGAGCAGGTCCTATTTTGAAACCAATAAGCAGTGTTCGTGACTCCCAAGAGAAAGACTGTTTCACTTTAGATTGAGGTTCCCCATCGAGTGTTTTGAAATTACTCCTGAAGTACACAATTCCATGCAACGTGAGATGAGCAAGTCTCAACAGCCTCGTTTCTACGTTATGCTTTTCTAATCATGACACTGGTACTTAATGTTGCTTGAAACGTTACAGAGACATAATGCCACTGGTGATTCCTTTCAAATTACAGAGTAAATGTTTCCTCACAGGAAACTACACAATTAAACACATAGAAAAAAAAAACTGGTAAGCGTCAAACCACTGAAGTCCGCTTGGTTATTGTTGCTATGGAAACCACAATGTATTAGGCATTACTGTCAGAGCTGTGGTCATAGAAGAATGACTCAACGTCTGACCAATCAGAAGGCAGAATTCAACAGTGCTGTGAATTTACAGGTTACAGCTTTAGGAGATCTTGTGGCAGTAGATAAGCACCGATTGATAAGAATCTAATATTTACGTTTTGTTTGATTGATGGATTTAAAGCATGTGTTTGTCAGGTCTTTATCATTCTTAATATTGTAAAGGTTGGGGCTTTAAAAGTCATGTTTTAAAAAGTGTTCTACTCTTTATTGCACCCATTTTGTTAAAAGAGAAGTGTTCAGCATTGCTAATTTTTGTTTCACTTACTTTCTGTAAAAGTATATAGACAGTTTATTTTTCTGAACATATTAGTTTGATTGCATTTTTTTTTACTTTGCAAAGGAAAAAATATATTTTCCGTTGTGTTCTCTATCATTTCTAGTCAATTTCAACTCAAAAAAAAAAAAAAGAAATTGTGTCTCTTGACCCTCAATCAAGTCAACATTACCAAAATCACAACACTTACATCAAATTGAGATTTTTTAATTTGTTAATATCTCAAACATTTACCATCTACATTTATGTTTTGTTTTTCCCTCTTAAAGTCAGAGCACGCAGTTGCAGCCCTGCATATCTGTACCTGTGCATACCAGACCACTCAGTGCATGTACATGATCTTATCATTCCATCCCAAATATAGCATTGGCCAAAGGCATAAATAGATAATTATCACTCATAGGGATTCATATAAGTTCAGTTTTACTGACTGTTTCGGGAAACATAAAAAGGGTATTTGAGGACATGAACAACTACAAACAGTGAATGAATCTGATGGTATACATACACCTCAGTGAGGTCCTCATGTATGAGGTATTTCTGTACTTCAGTGAGGTACATACAAAAGATCATATCATCTGTATACAGGTTGAGCACATATGCACTTATAACACAAACATCTCGAAAAAAAAAAAACTCTATAGCATGAGAAACAAAACAGACTTTTTGTGGTGAAACATTGTTACAGAATAAGAAAAAGAGTAACATATTCTATAGATGTGGGTTTTCAGTGCTACCTTTCTTTCCCTCTGTGGACTTGAGCATCCCTTGGTAGTAGTTGTCCTCTGTGAACACCGCGTCACTACCCATACTATCAGACGAATATGTCCTAAAAAACTGCTGTAAAGACATTTCTTTTCCTCTTTTACTAAATGTTTAACTTTCAAACCTTATTCTCTCACTGACAGTTAGTGCTGTCTGAGCGTGATGAGAAATGCCATACAGTTGGGTGGGTGTGTTCCAAGTCAGTGAGTTTAGCTCTTTAGCTTAACTCTATCTTCTCCCTACTGTTTTTTCCACTTTTTCCCTCTCTCTTGTTTAGTTCCCTTCTTACTCTCCTCCTCTTTTTCATTCTTCCTCCATGCAATAAATACCTTGCCTCAGGCAGGAAAGTCAGAAACAGGCATTTATTGCACTTTTGGAAAAGGGGGGGGGGGGCTCACTGTGAAATAGCCACAACTACCCCCTTCTCTGTCTTCACAATGAATAGGGAGGGGACAGGGCCGAAAGATTGGAACAGAAGTATAAAGTTATAAAGAAACCACAATGACAGAGATAGGAGAAATGAAAGTGATTAAATGGGAAGTAAGAAATATGAACGCACAATTCTTAAAGCTGATTATACCACAGTGCTCGTGAACTCTAAATACTGATTGGTTAGATGGTGGTGAATCATTTTCCACAGCAGTAGCTCTAATGAAAGTGCTGCGAAAGAAACCATAGGTTTATTTAAGTGCATTTGTTTAAATATTCAACAAGTTTCTATAGTAAAAAGTTTCAACTGTAGTAGACTTTGCAACTTCTGGTTTCTCTGTATCAAGCTGCAAGCTGCTTTTTTCTCATTTTATTACCTTTAAGAAAGTGAAAAAGAGAGACCAGAGAGGGCTTTAACGCACAGGAACTTAATTATTTTACGAACATTCCACAACACACTTTAAATAATAGAAAATGTACACTTTGTGGCATGCTGTTTTTGAAAATCTGGGAATATTATATAGAAATATATATGTAATTAAAAACTGGCCTAGTACACAAAGTTTCCAGTGAAAAAAAAAAGGCAAAATCCTTTATCCACTATGCAAGCAGCCTAGCGCAAAAACAGCCATAACAGTTGAGATTGCACAGCTTCTATCCAAAAACCAATAGGAAGAACAAGTGACACCTTTCTGTTCCCCTTACCTAACGCAAAGCTATACATAAACAAATATGGTCCACACGCAAAGTAAAAGAGCACGAGGGATCACTTTGTTATGATCTCCTGTATCAGAAAACAGGATGATGGGGACACGCCCGCTAACTATGAGCTAGCCTTGAGCTAGACTTTCCTCTGTTCACTTCCCGAAGAAACGTGTGACTCATGGCTTTAAGAAAGTCACACATTTTCCCCTACATGACAGTGGTTTTGCCTTGCCACATGGTAGCATTTGTTAGGGAAGATTAGAGTCGGTTAAAGCAGCTCAGTTTTTGTTTTGGCCTTGAGCTACTGAACCTACGATGAATTTGAGGCATGTGAACTGAACTGCACAAAGCAGCATGATTGTTTGTGTGTAGTTGAAAAGACTGCATCCTTTCAGAATGCAGAATGTGACCCTGAGCAAGCACATGTACAAAGACTTCAAAGTACCACTCTCTAAGAAGATTTATTTTATTTTATTTTATTTTATTTTATTTTATTTTATTTTATTTTATTTTATTTTATTTTATGTGAAATCACGATGTGACGGAACAATGAGAACAATGAGAGTAATTGTTTCAGTTATTTAAAACTGTAGGGATAATCACAGAGCACATGACATTTTGGTGAAACCTCAAGAAGCAGACTTTTTAAAAAACTTTAGTACGTGAATTAATAAATGCATTTGCTGTTTTATTGAAAATATTAATCTATTTGCAATTGATAAATAACTATCTGCTGAGTATGTCCTTAAATTAGACATCTGAGACAAATAACGTACTGCTGGGCGCAAAGGTTAGTGCACCTTACAACAAAAATAAAAAGACAAAATATTGATACATACCTGACATTGGGTAATTGATGGTAAGGCTTAAACGTCTTTCTTTCCTTTTATTGTGATATTGTTTTTCTAATAATTTTTCCATACACCGATCAGCCATTACATTACCATCACATTAATCCACACTGATTATCAATTATAAACCAGTAAGCTGGTGACAGGATAATGGGCTCCCAAGGCTCACCCATACCCGAGGCTCATAACTGCTGACTTGGCCACCAAACTCCCCAGAGCCCAATCAAATCATCTACCCATGGGATGTGCAGGACAAACAAATCTGATCCCTCTGATCAGTTGAAATGCCTATGCAGTATTTGAACTCAGTTGCATTTTATTTAAAGCTTACTCTAATTTACTGTGCTTTAACGCAAAGATTTTAGTATCTGGTGAAATAAATTGTCTAATTTATAAGCGTGCATTCCTAGTTTCCTCCACGATAGTAATATGAAAAAAGAAAACATGACAGGCATGATAGCTGTAACTCTGTTCAGATTCCTTTCAGCTGTTAGATCATTACAGCACGTCAACTCTGCTTAGATAAAACACGAGGAAAGGATTCTTCGCATTTTAACTCTGTCGAACAGCGTGTTAAGACTTGAGCAGAGTAAAAAGATGTCTTGTTTAAAAAACTGCTGCCTGGAATTAGAACAAACACAAGGTTTATGTGGTACCAGACCACATAGTGCTATGTGATATGTGCTGAGAGATTCCTAAATGCTGTGAAAGTAATTAAAATATAACTGATGTCACTTTTGTGCAAATCTAATTCAGAAGCAAGTCAATATTATCCTGAAATATAAGGAAGAAAGCAAATATGGCGTGATGTTATAGGATAATAATCAGTCACGTATGGCGTGATGTGACCTGGTACTCCTACCATGCCAAAGTTGATTATTGTCACATGAACTATTATTCATTTTTATCAATTTATAGTTACATTTGAAGTTATGGAATATCCATGAAATAACTTAGTCCCTGTTATCACAAACACTACAAAAGCTATAAACGTTCAATCCTCTCAAAACTCTCTTTGTTAGTAAAATAACAAATGACTCCTTTTTTGTATTAAGAAATTGCTGCACAAAAATGCTACTAAAATGTGTCCTTATTAGAACAAATGCATTACTATAACTCCTAAAAATACTGGCAGAGCTGCTGTTATAGATAGGAAATCAATACCTTTTGAGTTGATCAAAATTGAGTATTCAGTATCACTGTATGATCTCTTAGATGAGTAATTCCTGAATGGAAAAGTATTGTGAATGCGATACATACGGATCTGGATGTAAAAAATAAATAAAAAAATAAAATAACAACACTATAGCTTTAGAGTTTTGTAGGCTGATGGCCCATAGAGGTGCAAATCTTACAGGATAGGTAGAAACTATGTGACTGTTACAGATAATCAAATATGGTGGTAAACTGTAATCTTTAATCCCTATGAACTAGAACTGACACCTACTGTACTCCAATTGTATAATAAACCAATGGTACATATGAAAGCTTGTGACAAGAAACTCATTCCGGAAATGTTATAAAATTTCAACGTTCTGTACTCTTTTGCTGAAAGACACTGCCATAAAAAATCCTTATTAATGACAGACACAGTATGAGGTTCAACTAGCACAGATGTCTAATTATAATATTAAACAAAACGGCACCACCTGGTGCTATTTTACTGTATATGCAAATTCTGGAGATACGACAACTAATTTTACTGTGAAATATCACTTGATAAGTGATGTTATCCTGCAAAAGTGATACACGATAGACCCACATCTTTTTCACTGTTGGAAGGCAGCAACATGGAAGGCAGGGCATCTCACTTCCCCAATGGCTCAAATAAAAATCCCCAGATGGCATAACGGCACTTTCCCTGGCATGCAAAAAAGGAGAAACTAGTGAAGGTAGTGTATAACTGCAGCATAAGCTACTAGCAACTCCAAGTTTCTTTATAAGCATTTCCTTAATTCTAAAGTAATGTCTTTAAATGGCATGACATCTGTTTTTCCTTTAGCCTCTAACAAGACTTTAGGAGGTTGTAACTGAAAGGTTTTATGGTTTAACAAAATGTCTCCCTCTTGTGTTCACCATGGAAAAGTCAATGCTCCAGGTACGAATCAGTGTCAATTAAAAACCGTTTGCACATCCATGTCCAAGTTCAACATTAACCACATTACATCAGGCTAATTAACAGCCATCAACAGCAGCTAAAAGTAAAATAAAATATGAGCGATGTCAAAACAAAGGAAAAGATCCAAACACTTTTACAGTCATAGAAACGGGTTGTATTTTTAGGTTTTATGGTTTGGGTCTATATTCCTCCAGATGAGATGAGATGAGGAGACTTTTCCGATGTGGACTTTCCCCACTTCATTTTTGGAAGGCAGATCTTTCCTGTAAACCAAACCTGCTATGCAGTTTCTCTCTCAGCATGAAACTATATACAGTTCCCAGATATATATAACTTTTCAAGTCCAGACTAACACTCCATGCTATTACTGCTTCACTAGATGTCTTCATGTTTACTTAAATTACAAACAACTGTGGTTAATGAATACTACATTTTAAGATTAATAATCTGTGTCATTATGTCCTATGCAGAATGCATGGATTGGGAATGTTTATTCTTAACCACAATGGGATGAGATGATTCTTCCTTGCTTCTGTAATGAACAACTGAGTGATGGATCAAAGAAAGAAAGAACGAAAGAAATGAGTATGAAGTAACAGCTTTGAAATTCCAGCATAATCTAAATTGCAACAAAGTTTTTTTGCGTGTCTTTCAAGTATGGAACTCGTTGCACAAGTTATTCATATGTGCTAAATTAGTTCCAGAGCATAAATCTCCTAGTCAGGGTTTTTTAAAAATATATTATTATTATTATTATTAACTAGAAGACGAAGAAGGAGAAGAAACGCGTCACAGGCAGAAAAAATACGATCCTTTTCCCTACAACAAACTGGCCAGGAATGAGTCGGGGGGGGGGGGTTAGTGGGGGGGTAAGTCCCACAACGGGTTAACCTTCCGAGCCCCTCCTATTCGTCTCACTAAAACACACGGCTACGTCCCAAACACGATACTACTTAACAGCACACTATGTCAACACTGCTGCTTTGGGACGTCTCCACGCGCCCCAGCCTTCCCGCGCGCGCGCTCACTCTCTCGCGCTTTCTCTCTCTCACTCACCTGCGCAGCACATGCGGCTGTACAGATGCGGTCCGACTTCCCCGCAGCTCAGCTCGTGAATGTACGCGGCGCGTCCGTAAATCACGTCCAGGCTGAACGTCGTGAGGCACGGCGCCAGCGCCGCAACTGCCGCCATGTCCTCAGCAGCGGCCATGTCCAGTATTAAAAAAAAAAAAAAAAGCGTCTCTCTCGCTCTCTGTGTGTGTGTGCGCGCGCTATACCACTCTCCTCCACAGCTCAGTTCGCTCGCTCAGCGCTTTGTTTCCGTCACCGAGAAACATCAGGCGGCAGAGGGAAAGCCCGGCCCATCGAGGTGTGTGCTGTGGAGCTCAGAGCTGAGGCGAGCTGCGCGCTCCGGGAGTTGTGCGATGTGAAATGTGACTCTTCAGGACACCCCCGTTAAACCCGTCAGAGTTACAGGCACGACTTCTTTTTTACATTAAACCAGCGACGTATTATTTCAACTTTTTAATAAAACGTAATAATATATTCTATTCGTAGACACAAGTATATGCATGTATCCTGAGAAACATCCAGTCTGAACAACTTCACCACACATGAACATCTGGAAAAGTTTTTAATGGCATACTTTATAGTCCAAAAAAAAAAAAAAGTTTGTTTAAGATGCAACAGGTGCCATATTCCATAAGCATTAATGGACTAGAATAAAAATAATAAGTAAAACCTTCAACTTTTGGTTGGTAGGAACAGCATGTCAATTTATTTTATTCGTCGTATCCCACAGTACAGTAGCTTCCTGATTACAGTTTTTATTTAGCTTTGAATGACATGTCATTTATAGCTACAGTTAATGCCTGTGAGACAAGTTATTTCCTGTGGTATTAAATTTATAAACTGTCATCATCTATCAAGAAACTGGTCTGCCATGTAGAACGTTCTGTTGTTCTAGAACATTCTGATCATATCAACTGTAAAATAAATGTCTCCTTGCTGAAAGCATCTCTAAAAATGAGTTTATTGTTAGCATTATAGTATTGTAGGGGTGTTTGCCATAGAAGTCTCGCATGAATGACAAACAATTGAATTTTAGATTAGAAATGATAATGTGCATTAGAAAAAAAACGTGATTTGAATTGCAGTCAGAAATACAGTAGAAAATTAATCAATCATTTCTGACTGATCAGATTTGAGAATTCAAGAGCACCGTGGTTTAAAAAAAAATGCTCAACATTTTCAAGAAAGGAACAAGCTATACATATATATCCAAGAAGGTATTTTAGTATTTTTGTGTTTAAATTTAAATGAAGGTGAATTTGTGTTATTTAATTTCATATAAATGGCATTTTAAATTGTGATTATTCAAGAGCCACACCCATTACCACAAACGTAACCTTTCAAACTGAATATTGCACTTTGTTAAACATTTGCAAAGGCGCAGCTACATTTTAAAAATCAAACATCCTTATTTCAAGCTAGTTACTGATGTTGCATGATACTGATTTGCTTTAAAATAAAATGAGGCCGTTGATTCAATATTTAGTCAGAAAAGCAAATAAATGCAGCATCAACTTGCGTGAGCTACTGGTAAATGAGTCACCTACGGATCTAGGGATATGTTATGAAGCTGCAAAATTAACAGGTCCATAGCAGAAATGTCAACCTCCGGTTTTGTACACTAGAGTATATCATTATCTTAGTACACTCTACAATTATAAACTCAGTTCAGTACATATATACACTGTGCACTTGAGAAAAGACAACATGCAAATATGGATTTCTTGTTAATAAAAGATTAGCTTATCCTTACTAGCAACAGTAACTAAGGTGCCCGCAAATCAGAAGGTAAGCACCTGAGTGGCGTTAAGTAAGAAAATTAGGACGAAATAGTTTGGCTGATGTTACCTTTAAATATGAAAATATTTTAATTAATAATCGATCATGAATTTGGTCATGCAGTAGTTTGAAAATAATTACTAGCTGAAATGTAAAACTGGGATTTGTCCTCTGCATTGTTTTCATGAATAAAGCATAAAGCAGAGATTTCTCAACCTGTCTTAGGATTAACTGGTTTTCTGACACAAAGCACAGTAAAAACTTTTAGGAAAAAACTAGAAAACACTGAGGAAACTCCTGAGAGAAAATGCAAAACGCTAATCCGAAGTTCAGGATCAAGCCGGGTGATGCAGCAATGCTGTCTGTTCCATCTGGCCCTCTGGCTGCTGAAAGCCAAAACTTGTCCCACACGCATACAGATAATCATGCTGAGGCTGAGCAAAAATATATGATAGCACTCATTCAATCTGATAATGTACACCCCAAAAATACGCAGTTTTTAAAAAGTTCTTTGGCACACATGAGTCATACAAACCACGTGATAATTTAAAACAGACGAAATAAACAAAATCTAGGCATTCAGGAACTCTGAGTCACTCCAGACCACAGCACACACGGAGCACTGGGTTTGATTAAGAGCTTCTGTAGCCCAGTTTATGGAAAAGTAAATAGTCTTTGAGAGCTGAGTGTTAGACCTATGTAAAGCTACTACACAGTACGTGAGATTTTAAACGCTATGTTTTATATTCGATTCACATAGGACATACTTATGACGGGACAAGAATTATGGTTATAAAGACATAAATTATGTTTTTCTATTCATTGGGAATGATTGGTACTGAGTCACTACAAAGACCGGCGCATTGGACAAACTAAACTGGAGAAAGTGCTTGTGTAAAGTGATCAAATACGGAGTGTGCTTGTGAAGTTAGTGCTTCTATGTATAATAGCTTTTTGGCAAGTGATCAATAAAAGGTCATAAGAAAATAAACATGATAAAACACTAACAGTGCGGATATCGTAAAAAGGGAGTATCCCTTTCAAGGCTATGTCTGAACAATAAAATGGCGCTGATAATAGACTCCACCCAGTCCACGCTGCCAGTCTACTCATACAATAAAATATAATAAATGGATTTACAACATCTTTTCTATATGTGCAGGCCAAGTTCCATGACTTGAAAATATTATTTTCCATTTTTATATACTCGTGCTTAACAGTAACATTTAGGGTATCTAATGATGTTTGCCCAGCAATCACTAAAACGCATAACAAGCAGCTTGACATGTCTCTCAGTGCAAAGAAGTTTGACCTTCTTGGAAGTCGGCAGTGTTATGACGGTATCTAGGATACACATACAGTCAGTTCGGCGACTTAAATAAACCATGGATGAGCTCGGGTGTCCAGGAAACAAGCGTGTTCTTTATTTAAATCAGCTCTAAACAAATGATAGAGTCATAAATGAGTCATAAACATGACTCATAACCATGAGTGACAGTTAGCTGCATGTGGAATTGCAAACTAAACTGGACAGACCTATATCCGAGGACTAAAATGCTGGAATGGTATGTTCCCAACACCAATATGCATGACATAAAGCAAGGAGATCTAAATTTAGCATTATCACCTGCTCTGTTTAACAACATAGAGAGGAGCATTATGTAAAACGTGCCTGTGCATATATATAGATGCAGTACACACACTTTATATATAGTGTGTGTAAGTACTGTTTGTGTATCTATATATAAAATACACATTGCAATCTTAAAAAAATATATTATGTCAGGTTGCATAATACTGTAGTTGAGGGTGTATACCAGCTAAGTCTTTCTACAGTTAAGAACTTTGATGTGAGAAAACACTATCATATATAATTGATGTAACAGAGCAAAAAGACTGAATAACATGATACAGTAAATTACATGATTTACTATTGCATACTGGGTAAATAACGAATCTCAACGAAGTACCTGGAACTTATTGTCCCTCAAGCATCTTCATTGAAAAAAAAAAAAGCCAAGCGATCCCAAAATACAGTAAGTCGGTAAGTATGGGTTTTGTAAATCCAAACTGAATTACTGTACCTTGCCCCATCACTTGTATCTAAACTGCAATAACTCCACAGCTACATGTGTTTTTTTTTTAATAGTAATACACACTACCATGCACGTTTCGTAAGTAGTTAAAATGTAGCTAATGGTGGCCAACTAATTAAATGTAAAACCTTTAAAAAAAATTTTTTACTTAAAAATATATTTTATTTTATTAGTCTTCAATCAAAGACAACAGCTAGCAGGTGAGTAACCATTAACATTAATATTAGCTAGATAATATTCACCTACTGAAATTCTACTCCTTAACTAGCACAGTTACTCAGAAGTGCTAACATTTGTTTTACTAAACACTCTTTTATGATTTCTTTTTCAGATTCATGCCTGAACCTGCAACATTTTACACAATTATACTACTTATTATATTATACATATTTACAGTAAAATACTACAAATCATCTGTACACTTATAGGAGAATTTAGCTTGAATTATCGACGCATTGGGCTCCGTGGCGCTCTCATCCCTTCAGCATAAAGAATCAGAGGTGACATCTCAAAAACAACAGCGCTCTTGTTGCTAAGTTATTTGTTGCTGACCACGGAAAAAAAAAAAGAAAAAAAAAACGATCATAGGTTTGCTGGTTAAACAAGCCATTCAGGTTTATTCCTGTGAGTGGACTCGGGAGAACATGCAAATATGGGTAAGCATACACAAAGTGTAAAGACTACAGATAATTTACCAGGCAAATGACCTAGAACGGCCACACCCAAATAACCAGCCTCACCCACTTACGGTGACACGTAGAGCAGGCCAGACAATAGGGAATAATGCTGGTAATTTTTAAACACTGCAATGGCAAACAAGTTTGTAGAAAGCAACATTTTAAGGTTTTGTCAAAGCTCTTGTTTAAATATAATAGCTTATAAAGGGAATTCCCTTTAAGCTATTCATACGGGAAAAAGAGATGAATACACCTCTGTACACCTTAGCACTCCTGCCATCCAGCACCTGTGTTTAGGGTGTGGCTCCTAACTGCTGGGGGAAAAAAAGAAGAAAAAAAAACACCAAGGCCCTTATAGCCTAAAGATGTTGCACAACAAACAACAAAAACCAGTGAATCTTGCTTCATAACCTTTAAAAGGTCATCTTTATTATACACACAGCTGTGAACGTCTGCAAAACAAACCCAGGTGACTCCTCTGTACGCCTGTCACAATTAACATTCCTTAAATTCTTCCAGATTTTTTTTTTTAGCCTGCGACCAAAATGGCACAAGAGTTCAAGCAAAGCCGAACAGGATTTTAAACCATTAATCCTTTTTTTTTTCTCTTCTGTAGAGACGTTAATGCTTCGGTAAGGCAGCTGTACACAAGCGTAAGGATACGCCTCTACAACGTCACCACTCGGCATTTATAGGGTTAAGTGTTGTAGCGCAACATGCCAGGAAAAACAGAGAGAGAGAGAGAGAGAGAGAGAGAGAGAGAGAGAGAGAGAAAGAGAGGGGTGGTCACTCAGAGAGAAGACGCATACAAGACTAGAACTTCACCAGCGACTTCAGAAGACGAACGTCTTGCGGCTATTCTAATCCTTTACCACTTTTCAAATCCAACTTTTTATTTAAAAAACTGCAGTCTTACCTTCTTCGTGTTTCTTCTTCCTCTGCCTCCAATTCCACACGACTATTAACGTGACTATATGACCCAAAACCACGAGGGTTGGGAAGACGTTTCCTGGGGGGCTCACCGGCATTGGGCCTGGGACTGAATGTCTACCGGTGAACGTTTACATGCAGCAACAAGGTGAAAGGTGAGGAAGGCTGGAGGGAAAGGGGGTGGGCGGAGAGGGGTGTGATGCACTCGCTGGACTTTAAATGCCGCAAGCACGATGCATCTATTCTGGACGCGCAAGCCGAGCGCGCCTGTGCTGCCCCCTCCTTTTTTCTCTCTCTCTCTCTCTCTCCGTGACTCCGTCCTCTGGCAAAAGTGCTTTAACTTCCTCCCCTCCCTCTTTCCCTCCCTCGCTTTCTCTTTATTCAGCTCATCCAAAAGCTCTTGCCTTACAGTTCATTAAGTCTGGCTTTTGTCTTTTCACACTTATGCCTTTCTTTCCTCTCACTATGAGACAGCAGATCTTATTTATTCACTGCCGCCGGTGTTTCCACAGACTCTTATAGGTTTATGTTAATAATACTGTCCATGAGTTTCATTTTTCACTGGCTGGTCAGCCACGTGCCTGCGAGCAAATAAACACCAAGGTTTGCTTGACTTTCACTCCGATTAAAGTCTGAAAGAGCAAAGAGGCTATTTGCTCTTCAAAGTAAGCAGGTTTTTCACACTTCTGATCCCCAACATTATTTGATCGTCATTTCATTTTCATTCATAACATAACTAAAGTTCTCCTCGATTAATTCCTTTCTTATGCATAAACCCTAAAAACACATGTGCCCTCCTGACTTCCCAGAAGCCCAAAAGAGCCGGCCATTCAGTCTGTCCAAAGGATCGAGTTTACAAGCACCATTCAAGGATATCACGTTACACCTCTTAGGAACAAAAAACCACCAGAGCTATGTGCATCTAATAAAGTCAATATGAAAATGTACAGTGGATTGCAGCACTACTTTGTCAGCTTACTCTTTAATTTGAGTGGGACAAAAAGTCCTTGACATTATCATCACTCACTTGGCACCATGTCCCAAACACAAACACACCTCCGCAATACAAACATCACACAAAGCACAGCATTCCGAGTTAACCTAATAGACAGCGAGCAGCATTTCTTCCGTATGCATCTGACACCATGTAATGTTCTGTTTTGCTTCAATATTTGGTACAAGCCTGAAAGTGACTCTGCCGCAGACAGCAGGAAGAAACCCAATCCTAATTCGGCTCAGCCAACCACCAGTGTAGCCCTGGGGACGAAAAGACTGCGACGTCAATGTCACACAGATCCGAATAAAGCCGCCACAAATAGATGACACCTTACACTCGACTTATGTTTGGCATAAAAGAGACTACAGACGAGTTTAAAAGCAGAAAGGAATCCAAGTCTGGTATGCGGATGATATGCAACCAACCTGATAGGCATAAAACCTCATGCATAATCACACCCACACACACACACGCACACACCTGATAACCTACCAGGTATTATCTTTATCTGAAGGTTACCAAAGTTTATTGCAAGATTACAAGAGTAGAATTGGAGAAAAAGAAGAGGGACAGGACCAAACAAAATATAAGCACAGAGTCGGGTAAGGGGAAAGACAGGGAGGTGACCGTATATGATCTGATCTGCACTGGAAGTATGATAAGGCACTATTAAGTCTAAGCTGTTAGCCATGCTTGAGCAACACTCAAGGGCCGAAGTTGGTGATAGACCGCACAAAAGTGGCGTCCTCTAGAGGCTACTTTGTCAGCTCACTCATTCCAGATGGGTGTGGTCAGTTTCAACTTCCTCAATTTGCAAAATATAAACTGGTGCGGCGTATGCAAGAAAAACATGCATTGAGACAAAACCGAAATAATAATAATAATAATAATAATAATAATAATAATATTTATTATTATTATGTTTTGGTGCATTATGGGAAATTGTATCTTTAATATCATATTTCCATATTCTCACAATCTGGTGCCTAAAGTTTTCAGCAAATTTTCATGCAAAATATTACACAACCTTAAAAAAACAAGGCATCTCAATATATACAAAATTAATAACCTAAATAAATCCATCACAAAATATTCAACCCATATGTCTGGTCATGGCCTGCCTTAACCAAATGTCTGCAAAAGCATCAGTGCACACCTACCATTTAGACGGGGACGACAGCAGCAACAGCAAAGGTTCATAGCTGTACCCAGTAGCCTCGTGATCCTTTTCAGCCGAAACACAGACACTTACTGAAAATTTAGCTTGTGACCTCAAGACATGTGTAATGATCAGACAAAAAAAAAAAAAACAGAAACTGCTGGAAGGAAGTTGGGAGGGAGAAGGAAAATGGGGGCTGAAGTTTTATTCATCCACATGGCTCCACATGGCTTTCCACTGTGGAAAAGTACTTCCCTTGTGATTGTTGGTTGTGAGAGGGGAATTCAGGATGGATTCCAACACACTCTTAACTGTTAAACATTTATTTAACTTTGTAACATTTTAGCAAAATGGATGTAAAGACCTTTTACCATGCAAACCCTCTGACAAAGATATGATTGTGTGTGCAGCCTCCCAAGCACCAGTGGGCGGTGCTAAGCATGCCAGAAGCTCTATCATTTGGTTCATTGACGGCAATCAACCAGGAAGGATGGGCTGAATCTCCCACCCTAACACACGCCCCTTCGTCAGCCTTTGAATTGAGACACATGTTCCAAAAGCATGAATCCTTTAACACCCCACCCCTTCATTAGGTCCTTTGCATTAACTTTAGCCCTTAGAGTCTGCGGGGATCTGAGAATTATTTTAAGATTTGGTTCAGGCCTGGGAATTCTACACAAGGCCAAACATTTCCCAAGCACATTGTCTAAGTCGAAATCAAATGCGGATGCCAATGAGTCATCAAAGTGTCTCAAAGGACTTTCAGAAAACTTCTCATATACTGTATAACCTGGGTTTAATTATATAAAAAATTTGATGACAATGCACTGTGTGGGTTTGAGGCTAGACACACGATTAGACACATGCATGAATTTATGCTATTTTTAGTTTGCGGCGGCTTTATCTGGATGAAACCTATATTGACTATAGTTTTTTTTTTTTAAACATTAAACCCTTGATATACATTACGCACTATAATGCTACAGTAAATCAGACACCATGCGCAGTATTCTCTGTTAATCAAATCACATAAAGCCAGGCCAAATAAATACTATTAAAAACTTTTTCATGGAGAATGAGCCCTCTCTCTAAATGTCTGAATTCTATTCCCTTTTGCAGCTGGAATATAGATGTCAAGTTTTGCCTACCTTGGCCCTGTTGGATCAAATCCTCCATGAAGAATCTACCATCATCAAATTCCATCACAGCTAGCCTGATGTTTAAACCACAAAAAAAAACTCAAAAACACTAGGAGAACTGGGAGCTTGTCGCGTCTATCGTCTTTCTGACTGTTGCCTTTATTTCCTGCAGGCAGCACTGTTATAGTTGGGAACAGTCATTATTGGCAAAATCAAAACGTCTAAATGTGATCTTCAGGACTACTGGAATGAGTCAATTTCTGTCCGTTCGAGCAAGAGCGAGAGGGAGAGAGAGAGAGAGAGAAAGAGGAGAAACAAGGAAGCGGAAAACTAAATGGAAGTTAATTGGACTCAGATCTCCCGCGTCTACTTCGCCATTTTTCGGCCTGAGAATGGAAACTTCTGGCGCGGCACACGATGGGGCGTTTCAAGCAGTCTACCCACATCACTGAGTCATTTTGGCCACACGATGAATCAAGTTCCAGGCTGTCAAAAGCATCACGTTAGACACTTTCTTTCCGTTCTGCAGTGTGCAGAAAGATCTTTTTTCAGATTTTAGGGAAATCTACCACCAGCAGGTGGCAACATAAGAACATATAGATAATAAAAACCGCACATAAAATATTTGTCTTTGCCAGAATCTGTAAACATTCTGTTGATGAGAAATTTTCTGTCGAATGATTTTCCCCTAGCTAGCAATAAAATGATCATTTCCGCTGTGACCAACGGGCTCTTGGTGCTCGTAACTGAAGTTGCTGAAGTTGCTGAAGTTTGTAAGGTTTAGAAAAAAGGAATCCGGGATATTGATTAGAAGCTATTCAATTACAAACAGTAGTTTGAAATAGCTAAAAAAACAACAACTTTCAATCAGCTTTAGACACATAATTCACTATCAAACTATGAACAACTTGGCAAGGTAGGACTTTCACTTCCTCTCATAGTGAAGCAGGTTGCATATACTGCATCTCTCTAATGCTTTCTGGATATATGGATCTATGTGGGAATGACTGAGTGACTGATAAATTAGGAGCAACCGCAACAGCTGCAAGAGCAACTGCAGCTCCTTTTGTAAATATTTGTCACATATGTATGCCTGTATAAACCAGATGGTCCTGAAAGCTAAGGAGGGAAGCCAATATTTGGCTACATTGCATCATTCACCGGCCCTTTCTATATTAAGTATTCACTTGGAAGGAACAGACCTACTTGGGTGGATTAATGTGGCTTGAATACTTGGTAAACATTGTACAGGAGAAGTTTATTTCCAATTCTACAACAAACAGTCAAATAACTAGAACACAGGAAACACTTGATTCAGGTTAAATGTGGGAAAAATATCCTAAAAAGTAGAGGAATTGAGAAAAAAGGTCCCAGCACGATTAATGAAATTTGATCAGGCTTTCTTGTATTTTTTGCCACCATACGGGAGATGTACCTGTATCTAGTTGTATGCCTGTTTATACAACAGACAGCTCTGATTAGTTTAATACCCACTTCATAGAAGGTCTTACTTAACTATAAGTCACCAGCTCTATAGCTCGTACTGTACAGAGCTTGTTGTTAGGAACGTCTTAATGGTCAATTTTATTAGATGAAAAATGAAGTAGGCATCTGGTTGTAGGAAAAATGGAGACTGTAGGGTAAAGGTCAATCCAGAATCCTAACCAGAATTATCTGAATCAACTTAAAGTTTTAAGAGGTGGCTCAGTGGTAGGTTTCTCGCCTACCATACAGAATGCCCAGGTTGGATTCCCAGTCACTGGGATGCGGTGCCAGTTTTTCCTCGCTTAGTTATGCTCCATGGGAAAAGTGACCCAATCGTAATTCCTAGCTCGATCGCTGACTGGACAGGAGAAATTTATTCATGCTCAGTGTTGCTGGGTTTACCTCAACCTGCCCCAGAGCATGGCTAGCCATGTAGAGTCAGTTGCCATCTTACCCTCCTCAGCTGAAAAGATTTTAGGCTTTTGTGATATACTGTAGGGTAGGGCTAACCCTACAATACTATATTATGTTGGGCACCCAATAGGGCAGGACTGGCTCAAATGGTTACTGATCGGGGTGGCCAGATGTTTGGCACTGCCAAGCTGCTGCTGTTGAGCCCTTTGAGTAAGGCCCTTAACAACCCTGTCTGCTCCATGGGTGCTGTATCTGGATAAAACCCTTCGGACTTCTACTCTCCCATGGTACAGATCACATCAAGAATGTGCTCTTAATCAGGATAAGGTCTTTTTAAAAGAACAAAACAAAAACCACCTGCAAGCATTCCAGAGGGAAAACCAACAATGCAGTGGATATCATTTCTTACTAATGCACCAATGAAAAACTGCTTTAGATTCCAACTTAAAAACGCAGCAGTACAGTCATCTTCTTGTCATTGTTTTCAATTTCCTTTTTTCCCCCCTTTAATGTTCACTGGTTTGGCGACTGAAATTTAATTCAACAATGGATTAAAGGCCAGGTTTCCACCATGTCAATTTCCTTTCGTACGCACTGGTCTCTTGGGCGCTGCCTAAATCAATGCAATTGTGCACTTTGTACTTTTCAGAGAAAGAAGCTATTTAAACAGTTGGCAAAAAGAAGAGAAAGAGAGAAGTGATCTGGGCAATAAGGTAAAAGAACAAAGACTGAGGGTCAAAAGTTGAACTTTCCCATCCTTAAAAATTCATATCTACGTATACTATACAACAAAAAATCTCAGGGCAGATGTTAAAAACATTGCAAGAAAACAATGAAAATGTACCTTTACAGTGAATGTGTGCCTGTATGTTCTTTATACTGATAATTTTAAAAGGATTATATTATTTATTAATTAGGTACTGTACCGATAGCAGTGTCTCCTGGTAAAGTGCCACACCCTCAAAACATCAGAGTTTATCCACTACTGGCGTCTGGTCTATTCTAAGCACCACAACACATAAAAGTGAATCTCATAAACTGCAAGCCGTCAAGTGGCATAACCAAGTAAAGAAATAAAAAGAATTGCATCAACTAAAGATGGCCCAAAGTACATATAGCATCACAGCCTTATTTACAGCATGAAAACCCCAGAAAGTCTTCATTCTCTTAGTAAAGCTTTGTCATAGGAGCCTGTACGTAAGATTAAATAATATATTAATCGTAATTACATAAGCTCACTCAGTTGACCTTTTTTGTTTTGTTTCAAGAATTCCAAGCAAGACCAAGCAGATGAGAGTTTTGAAAATCTTGTTTACGCACTCATTTGCAGCAGCTTGTCTTAGCAAGGCCTGACCTTCAGATCAGTAACTTGAAACCACTGAGCCAGCAGTTACCCACAAGACTAACTAAGTGAGACCAAATGAACAGGCAGAACAGCAATAGAACATGCATCTCAAAACTAAAGCAACACTAGCCTTTTTACAAATTGAGGCTGAACATATGGGTTGTTTAAAGGGAATGATATGACTGCACACAGGTGATCAGAATCAGCACTCAGGTGGCTGGGTGTGAGTTTGCCTGGAGCTGACATTTGAGCCTGATGTGTGAGCCTGAAACTCTGGGCTAAGGAGAATGGGAGTTGTACTCAATACCAGTTGTACCTGATAGTTGGAGCCATGGCTGTAGCACAGTGGTTCTTATTTTATCAGAAAATAGACCTTTGGACTCTTAAGACATTTTAATTAAGACCAATCGAACTGCATAATAACTCTCCTTATTGTACAAATAATTACAGCTTAATACTAATAATTAGCTTTAAAACAGAACAGAATGTTTCCAGGGAACAACCACAAGCTTTGAAATCAGACACTGTGTGCTACTGATAATGTTGATGATTAATAAATAATGAGAAAATGGGCAAAGATATTTCAAATTATAGTACACCAAAGGTTTGTGCTTGTGTTACAACCTTAAAGGCTTGTGCTTCCCAAAACAATTTATGCCTAATGTTCAGCTTTGCTTCAGATTATAATCTCACCTAGTTGTGGTATATTTGCATGCAGGGTAGCATACTGGATTATTTAATATGTAGGACACTAAAGGTTTGCTTTGAAAAATAAAGGCACCATTAAATGCAGGCATTCAGTTCGAACATGACTTGATGCCTTCCTATCTGCTAATGGCATGAATGAAATGCTGGCGTGAACAAAATGTTTGCATATTTTAGACACACCACTAAGCCTCACGATCACGTACTATACAGTTAAGTCCCAACTTATGAACAAGTTCCATTCTGGGAGCACGTTCACAAGTCAGATTCGTTTGTAAGTCTGACAAAGTGAATCCTATATACTTTTGACAAAAATGTACCATGTAAAGCGTTAAAAGTTTGATGTTGTGGTCTGTACCTATATCACTCTATCACAACTATACTCTCACAAGATTGCAGCTCCAAATTGTGAGGGGAATCCTAGTGATGAAGCAGGGGAACCTGGAAAAACACTGGGCGGAGAATGCTACATGGTGTTTACTCTGTACTTGAACGGATGCCATTTTGTCTCAGAGCTGTATGGGACTGTGAAATCGTTGGGGATTTTCCAAAATTAGGATTATCCACCATCAGGACAGCTTTACAGGACACCTATTTTCTATCTTCGTGCTACCAGACTGATTCACTGTAACCAGTGAGGGGCTGACTCATTTCTATATACCGGACTTACACATTGAAAATATTGTGTATCTTTGTGAATATTGGTAAATGGTGCACTGCAGTGTTTATTTTTTTGCACGATACTCTTGGGCTACTCCCGAGATTTGTTCGCATCTACAGTATGAATGTTAATAGATCCGCGGTTTGTATCTGTGGAAATAGGTCACTCGAATGTTTGTAATTCGAGGACTTAGTTATAACTTTGTGCTTTCCTCCATGATACCAACACAGAACAAAATGAGTCAAAGAGGGCAAAAGGGATCCTTTCTGAGAGAAGAGACACAAAAAGACTTTTACTTGATAAAAAATAATAATAATAATAGTAATCTTTTTTGAAATCCAATGTGGATGTAGACGCTTGTGCCCTGATGGTGTGAATCATTCCTTCATTCATCATTCAACCAACAACCTTTACCATATGCTTTATTACATTGTCAACCTTTTTGACTACAGTGGCATTTCTCCTGTAATAATTAAAAAATGCATAAGCTTATCATTCTTGGCTCACTTTATTTACACTTCCTTAACGATGTGACATCAAAGTGCTAGTATGTAAAATTACATCATTAACCCATGTTCAACAATATGACATTACATTAACAGATCATGAACGTTTATAATCACTCATGAAGACAGGGAGAGAAATGCCCCTGTGTTAATGGAAATAACAGCACCTCCATCATTACTGTGGAATACAGACAATTGTACCTCTGTTTCTTAGCATTACTCACACATAAGCCTGAATGTGTGCTGTTCTAAAGGTCAGAGCGGAAAACTGCAACAGTTTAAAAATAAGCACAGGAAACTCACAAAGACTAAGAGAAGTATGTACCTGTAACAATGACGAATAGTACTTCTGGGCATGGCAGATGAATGCTTGGTCAGCTTATACTTTACATTATGGGCATATTTTCTTTACTGTGAGCGCACTGATTTTTTGAAGCCCTGACATTGTTTTATTACAAAGACAAATAATATGTGCAAATTTAAAGCATGATCAGGTAGTCTATATTCCCTGTGCACATGACTTTAATTCATATGTCCTAGTTTCACACAATTAAAATGATTTAAAGAAATAAAGAAATAAAGCATGCTGCATCAAGTGCTTTTTTAAGTTGTATAACAGGTTAAATGAATCCATATTTGCAGCAATGAATTTGGTCATAGAATTGGAACTATTCATGAAGCAATATACATTATTGTCAAAAAAACATATACGACAATCAGCCATAACATTAACACCAAATAACAATAACATTGGTTTTCAGTTATATACCAGTAAACTTGTGACAGGATCATGAGCACCCAAGGCTCATTTATGCCTTTGGGAAACAAAGGCCAGCCTGCCAGGTCCGATCCCACAGAAAAGCTACTGGAGCACAAATTGATAAAAAAAAAAAAAAAATTTTAAGGTTAATGCTAGCTGGGATATTAAGGTATCAGAACACTCAGAGCATCACAGCTTGCTGTTTACGAGTCTAGTTTATTGCTTCATCATCTGATCCGCCTCACAACTTACAGCACTTGACGAAACTTCTGTTAATGTCCTGTTGCCAGATAACAGCACACCTGGATAGGTCTTTTGGAGTCGCGCCTCGAGGGGTTTTGGTTGCACGATGGGAACCTGTTTTAAAACATTATGTAGGTTTCTAATGGTTTCAAATAGTTTTAATGTTATGGCTGATCGGTGTACACCTCTTTGATGTTTGTTTCAGTGATTGAATTTGCATCCCTGATATGCGAATGAATAATTCTTTTTATTAATATATTTTAATTTTTTATTCGCTTACTTTTGGATTTGGTGCATCCTATGACAACTGAAAACAAAGAAAAACAAATCTGTTCTTTCAAAATGTCTCATTTTCTATTTTCTATTTCTGATCCCATCTCGGAGATGATAAAGCAATCTGTCAGTCTTAGTGGTGTGAGCTACATGCAGGTGTGAACTACATGCAGGCTATTTGTATAATCTCAATCAGCCGTCAAAAAATGTATCAACTTGCATAACCTTACTCTGAATGTGCAGAACTTCATGTAACATCTGATCGTATTATGTTGTAAAGTCAGAAAATGACATTTAGTCTGCAGATGGGGCAAGTTGGTGCAAAGTTTTACTTCATCTCAACCATAAAATGACTGGGTTAAAGGACTTTGTAGGGCCGCAGGGGCTCTGACTGCATTCCAGAAGTGCCGTTAGGTCCCTTCAGCGTACTGATGACAGATTTAGTAGAGTTCACATTACACTTGAGACATGAATCTACATCTGCCTCAAGGGGTTTAACACACACGTAGATAGGGATAGGCTTAATGTTTAACCTAGAGTGAGGAAGGATTACAAAAAGTATTAAATAACAAATTGTAGGAATGCATTCTTATAAGGTAAATAAAGCACAGCACTATTTAAAATTTTTACATGAAATGAGTGTGGTGCAAAGATGAATATAACATGTAAAGAACATTGGTCTATTATTGCAGTAATTAAATGACCTACTATATATTCTAACACAGTACAACTGAGCTCTGGCTCTGTCCTTGCATATGATTTCCTAGAATGAAGTGTTATGTCCCTGGATGTATTTTGGATTTCTGGGTGTGCCTCTCCCTTTCTCCTTATTTCTGTATTATGTGATGTGTTTAGGACATTCCCAGAGGCCAACTAGATATGATCTGGAGTTAGTAGATCAGGAATGATGTCACCGATTGTCATCACCGATGATGTCAAGAAGAACACGAAAAGGAAACTGGTGGCGATGTTCATTACATAGAGCACAATATGTTTTATTTGTTTTAATGCATCATCCAGGAATCTTTTGAATACTGGTAATTTCATGTTACTTAAGTACTAAGTACTATATACAGTACTGCAACTTTCAGGGATGAATAGCATGCCTTTTCAAATGACCTACATAGTTTTCGGAAAGGACCTGGAGTCAGAACTGTTCTAAGGGCCATTGCAGTACACCTTGCACACAACAGAGGGCTCTAAAAAGGGCTCTTTAATCACTGCCTCGTTAATTTTTTTGGCAGATACTACTCAGAACTAGGGTTATAAACCCCATATCCAACCCATAGTGGGCTCTCTGAAGCATTCCTCTGTATTGTCCATGGGGTAGAATTTATGTGCAGTTATGGTCAACTACAGACCATTAACCACAACTCTGATTCTGGTATGTCGGAAAAGGATTCAGGCAAATCAGACACACTCAAGAGGCTCTTGTATATTTACACACAGACACAGTGGGCCTCTTTTTCCTATTAACAAAGCCTCTATTGTCTAATCAACAGTGTGCTTGTTACTGAATATATAGGATGTAACAGAACTTTTGAAAGTTTTAAAAACTGCACTATTTTGTTATTACTATTACTATTATTAATATTAATAATAGTTTTGTAGGCTATATGCTCTCTTATATTCTCACTAATATGCATAACCAGAATTACATAGGAAAATTCATTTATTTTCCATACCACTTATCCTAGGGTTACAGGGAGCCTGAAGCCTATCCCAGGGAACTCAGGTTGGGTCACCTTGAATATACACACACACACACACACAGTACCGGTAGGAACCCCAGAAAGCACGAAGAGAGCATGCAAACACCACTCACACACATCAGATGCAAGATTCGACCCTCCCAAACCTTGGAGGTGCAATCGTAACTATTTGAGCCGCCATTCCCCTGATCTCTAGAGAGCAATTACATCATCATAAATTACTGGAAGCTGCTGTGTGCTCCAGCAGCATCCAATGATTCAGCAGTCTGTACGGATCCAGCGTCTCAGTGTTTTACCAATGGCTTTGTCACTGATATGAACAATGCATGAATAAATTGCAAACATTTAAACATTGACTGTTATACATTTTCTATTTCTAGATTTTGTCTTTTTTTTTGGAAAGCCCAATTTCTGAGGAGCAATCAGTCAAATTAGAGCACTGTAATGATGCAAATGGACTAATCTCATAAACACAGAAGCCAGAGAGAGTAACAGCTCCATGGAAACGTGAAACAAAGGGAATGTGCAGGACGTAGAAAATGCAGGACATTTAGTGAGCAATAAGGTAAGCAGTACGCTCTGATTCATAGCGATCCGGTTTTAAAAGCCGGCCAATACAAATCCATAGAGAGTGACTCAGCTCTTCAGTTTCCAGGTGGGTGTGGTCACAAATGACTGTGCATGACTATGACCTCCGGAAACAGCAAGGACTAAATAATCAAACAGAGACTGCACAGACAGTGATTAAAACAAGCTGCACGGTCAACTGCAGGAACCATGGGAGCATGATCTAAAAGCTTCACAGTCCTTTTGGACTGATCTTAAATTTAACTGCACTTACAAAATTTAGCTGTTTACATACAGTGTTGTACATAAAGTAGTTCTTTGGCTAGTTGAGGGTTTTTTCTTAGCTTTAAATCAATTAAATCTAAAATGTATTAGAGCTACTGTAATTCTGTAATGCGTTTCAAATTCACAATTTTTAGGACGGTATGATGCTCTTTTCTTTCTTTAAGAGTATAGTCACATGGCAGCACTGCATGGCGACTAACACCCTTTGAAATAAGCACTGAATCCAATTCTGACCTCAGATCACATTTCTGACGTCTAGTCTTCCTATGTTATTCATGATATGACATGTGCATGAATCATATGTATCATTTGATCTAAATCATAACTGCAAGATTGTTTGTTTTTGTATTTTGACTAAACCCCTTTAGTTTCCATAGCTACAGAGCAAACAGGAAGTCTGTCAAGTAATATTATTATGTGATAATACACTATGCACCAACAAGCAGATCAGATATTCTGAAAATGGACCACTTATCTTGTGCACTATCTATTCCTAGACATCCATAGATTACTTTCAAATCAGATCTTAAATCTTGGCTCTACCTTCTAGCATCATTGTGCATGCATAAATTTTGGCTCTATAATGACAGGTTATTGCAAAGATTATGCACAGTTAAAACAAACAAACAAAGAAAAACTACTTACAATTCAGCATCATTATTGTGTATTACTCAATAATGTGTAATTATTTTTGAAGAAATAGAGAATTTTTTTTTTTTAAGAAGAAGAAGAAAAAGTAATTCATGTGAATGAACCAATTTGAACAAGGACATAGTCACAACAATCACAATACACCCATTTGGCTTAAACAGCAGAGAATATGAAGTAAATGCCATATACATAGCATTTCATTCATTCAACATCATCTAAGGAATCTTTTGTCGGTCATGTTTTGCTGAGTGTTGGCACAATACAGCTGGAATAAGCTCTTTGTAATGTCCTCTGAATTCTTCAGATTCACCACCCACATCCTGTCGTCTCTAAAAGAACGTGGTCCCATTAGAATGACCTTCATCATAAGTATCTATTTTATTCCTGATGAGCCCAGACAATCTTACAAGCCCCAAACAGGATCTTTTTTTTTTTTTTTTTTTTTTCATGAGGAGATATTATTCAGCCTGTTTGGAAGGAGTCTCCAATGTCAGCTCTTAATATGCCAAGCACCATTTTTGTTTTATTAAACTTTACAAGGGGTGGGAGCAGTGGTGTCGAGGGTTCGAGTCCTGACTTTGGTCTTGTGTGTGTGTGGAGTTTGGATGTTCTCCCTATGTTTTGCAGGTTCCCTCCTGGTACTCCGGTTTCCTCCAACAGATCAAAGTTATGCAGATTACAGGAGTAAATTTACTGTCATTTGTGGTTGTTTCGTATCATTACTTAACTATTCATGGATAAAATCAAGCCTGCCATTCTTTAACAACTAAATATAATGCATAATCATATGGAAATTGTTGTTTTACAAACCCTAGCTATTCGTCCATCTATGGTTGTACTTCACCAAGCATCTGAAGTTAGTTTTAATGGATGGTCCGCCTTATAGATAACCTTATTTATGTCCAGTATATACTGCATATATCTACTACTTAAGGAACGTTTACTGTTTCTCCTCCCACTACCTCAACTCATCACCTCAACACCACAGAGTATTGTAATGTCATGTTTGCCGCACTGTCACTTGTTTGCACATTTGCACATGCACTTCATGTTGTCTCTTCTGTACAAAAACGTAGATAGTTCCCAGCTAGTCAGCTAATTAGGCTTCTTAGTTAGCTAGTTAGTTTTTCTGTTCATTTATGTTGTAAATTTATGTTGCATGTACTGTAAGCACCTTGGTCCTGGAGGAACATTGTTTCCTGTATACTCACTGTATATGGTTGAAGTGACAATAAAGTCTACTTGACTTGACATGAACGTACTACTACTATTGGGTTTGGATCAGTTCGTTAGGTTTTATTTAATTTAACATTCCTTTTATGCCTTTATGTAAACTATTAAATGATTAAAGTGGGCGTAAAAGCACATAAAAGAATGCCGTTTTACCCATACACACCCTTGTTTTCTAGTGCTGCCTCAACTAAAAATATCAGGAATGTGAGAAATGTGCATAAAAACACTCAGAGGAAAAAGAGTAGGCAGACTAAATTAAATAAACCTTATCTGCTACCGAGATTAAATATGATAAGAATCTGTTAAACCAATGAGAAACATGCACAGTGATCAATATATACACTATAAATCCAACACCAGTAATCATAAAATGTATGCAGACGAGTGCAGTTTGCATAAGCTTATAAGGTTACTGTGGAAAATCTGATGTCTTTTCTTGGTAATGAAGGCTTCTGGACATGACCCAGGATGCAAAGCTTCTTCAGCCTCCCAGCCCCATGAGGTTTCCTCCCTGTTATTATATTCCAACACACCGCACTGCCTGGCAGAGCCAGGACCAGGGCTAAGTGGAGCGAGTGCTCTATAATTTAACTCCTAACAGTGCACAGTGAAACTCAGAAAGATGAAACAACCCACGCTAGATGAAAATCAAATGCTTCAGCATGTTTGAGCATTCATACAGAAACAGTGCACGATTGCATTTAAAGAATAGTCGTGGAATTATAAATCGAAATAATGCTGGTTTTGAAGTTTGGATTTATGGCTGTTTTGCCATTCAGAAAGTACAACTTGTGCTTTTTTTGTGTGTGTGTAAAGGTTTTATTAGCAGTTTCCTTTATTGGCTCTGAAATTCATTCATTTAGGAAAAGCACCTTGTGGCATACAGTAATTGCTTGCCAAACTGACTCACAGCCAAAAGAAACAATGGAAACAAATGAATATTATAATGCACAACTTGGTGAAAAATATCAGACAAAAGCAGGGATGTGGATGTCGTTTTATTTTAGGAGGAATTTGAAGGAAACTGATTCATAGGAAGCTCAGTACACTCAGTGACTCAGTGGGTAAAACTGTAAGCTAGTGGTCAGAGGATTGATCTTGAGCAAGACAGAAATCTGATTAGTTGCCAGGACTGTATCCTGTCTTTTATTTTTTTCAAATGATTCAAAACGACGTTTCTTTCATTAATATTATAAATTACTGTGAGCTTAGGAATGTACTCTAGGCAGATTTCACACAAAAGCAGCCTTGCAATTTGACCCTGGAAACCAGACCATCTTTTATATTAAAATATCTGTGATAGTTTTGGTGCTAACGTGTTGGTGCAGCATTTACTGTTATGTCAAACATTAGTGGTCACAATGGGACATTGCTAGAGCTGTTGCAATGGTGTCTAATGGAAGATAGCTGCATCAAAGCTGTGCTGATAACCAGCACAACAGCACTACAGTACTTTTTTCACATCAACAGATTATCATTTGTTTAATTAACCGTTTTTTATATGCCTCTCGTGTAAATCGGTCGGACCTGACTGTTGTATAATAAGTGTGGCATTACTCAGCAGTGGTAACCAAGGTAAAAACTGGCCAACATGGCAATGAAAGACAATGTTTTTCATGTTGGCAAAAAAAAACTTTAATTTTTTTTTTTTTTAGTTTATTATAAACATGAATATGCAGTTTATGTAGGCTGGATTTATGTAAATCTAGTTTTTCAAGCACAGAAAATACTACTTTCAACGAAATAATCACATTTTTCTCAATCGTATCCAGTAATTGTGCCGTTTAGCATCAGACAGCTTCAGGATGTTGATCTAAATTACTCACAAATCGAAACAAGAGTGAAACCCAACAACTATTATTGTACTATATTTACGTCGTCAAAGTCATTATCATACCACCTAGTATTTGAGAGGTTAGAAATAAACCTGCCGTGCCTAACATGTTTCCTATGCTCCATGGTGTAATTTACCGTCAATAACTAAAAGAATGGACACTTTTATCACCTCTGACAGGGAACGCTTTAGGCTCTTGGCATACCAGAACGTCAGAATTCTAAAGGACAAGCATTGGCTTAGTGTATAAGGTTCTGGGTTTTGTATGGTCGTGAAAATTTCTTCCTGTTCTGAGGTATTTAGTGTCAGATGGGTTGAAGAGGTCAGCTGTCGCAAAGCATACTTACTCTGCTCTGGAGACCATTAAAACACCCACACCCAGAAATCACAGCACAAACAGCAGCTTACCTGAAAATGCAAGAAAATAAAAGAATACAAAAGGTTAGCTGGCTCTTTTAGACACATTTCTTAGACAAGTTTCTTTTTGAAAAATGCCACACATTATAACTTGGGTGGAGGTAGTAGTGGGAGTGATAGAAAACAGATGCCATTTTAACAGGAAAATCTGTTAAAGTTATTAGACTGACCCAAATGGCCCTAACTGCCTCTTAAAACAGGGAAGTCCGAATAGAAAACAGAACACAATAGGTGTAAGGAAATGGCGATGGTGCAGAGTGAGAGAGGTGTTTGTGTAGCAGTAGAATACGCTCTAACACTTAACTCTTGGTTAAATATTGTAACATTCTAATGCAGTGCTGTTTCACTCAGCAGTTTAGTGTAGGAGATAATGTGTGCTGTTGCTGCAGCGCCACCTGCTGGGAATTTAAATAAGGAGGTATGACACTGGAGGGGGGGTGGGGGGGTGGTTGGGGGGTTCCACCCACACGAGCCAGCATGTAGACAAGTTTACCCATCTACTCTAGCTTCAACTAATAAGATGAACATGAATGACTGATTTGAGGGGGGGGGATTACCAAACTTACACAGTTTACTTAAACAGTTTACTTACACAGTACTTAAAAATACTGTTTTAGGAGCTACTACATGATTCACGTATAAAAGAGATTTATGTTGTAATTTCTGGCTACTAACAAAATCCACACATTTGCATACTTTATGTACTGCTCACTGTCATGTTGTACGAGAGGTGTTCAAGTCAAACCGGGACTTTCCATTGTGCAGAATAAGAGAACACAGTCATACGAGTAAAAACTACTCTTATTTCTCTATACAATCCCCGTGTTTGGATATCATTGAGGTACAAAGTTCATTCAATACCCTGTAGCCATTAATTTTTGTCTGAAACACTGGCCTCCCAGGAACTCCTTAAATGGTCCAAACATGAGCCCATGTAATGTGCAAGTGGTGTTCATGTTTAAATGTTTGTACAGTTTCTACAGATGGATCCGTCTCTTTCAAAAGTTGGCGACAAGATATCTGTAAATTTTATTCTGAATACTGGAAATGATATGAATATCGGAAATGACTGCAGTGAACCCCAAGACTCCTTGTTTGGTTCTGTTATTCACAGATGTACAGCCTTCTTTAAAATGTTTGCACCATTTAAATGTTTTACTGAGGCTAAGAGTCTCATCACCTTACTGTGCCTAAAGTCTGTAAGTGTTGCTTAGTTTTACGCCTTCACCTGACGTCCCAGTTTGATTTGAACACCCCTTGTATAGTATGTTGCCTAGTTTCTGTTTAGCATTTTCGCTCATTTTCTATCTATATGTGACATTTTGGATGTGTTCCAGTTCTGGAAGGGTGGACCACAGTCTTCAGGGTGTCTTACTCCCTAATAATTAATAATTATTAGGTAGTTTGATCAAATATACTAGCATAAATAAATAAGTTTATATTTATTAAACTGCAAGCACTTTGCCTAATCATTCTCTTAAAGCTTAAGAGAGGAAAATTGATGTTGCCAATTAAAAATACTTCTTTCTAAAAATACTTTAATCGTCTGGTTCTCGTTCAAGTTTAAACCAGCTCATTTCAGTAATGGGACAATGGAAAATTTTATTTTCATTCCAGCTCTAAAATAAAATGAAATTAGATTTTCCTTCAACAAATAACAGTGAGATGATTTGTTAGAACATTAAGTCAAATTAACTGCAAGTTTTTTGTATAGTGGCTGAAGAAGTTTTTTTTTTAGATATTCTTTCTGTTTTCACAAAGATACTATATATATATAAGGGGAAAAAAACAAGACATAAGTAGACTAAATATCAACTAATAAGCAAGAACTGCTGTAAAAACGTGGAAAATTTAATAAAACTTTAATAGCCAGGTTTGAAAGCTTTAGCTGTAGAATGCCATATGAGGACGGCCTTATATAAGCTCTATTCACAGCTGCTTTAGTGAACACAAACCCATAAAGCACTCACGCTATTTCACAGTATAATGCAGTCATGTGAAATGCAAAACGAATCACACGTAAAAAATAGCTGAGGCACTTACAGAGAAGCACATTTATTTTTGGAAAAATCTACACGACTACACGGTTTATATTTTACATGCTGAGTGGAGGATACTGGAATTGGGCAGATGCAATAAGCAGGCCTACTATAGCTCCTACTTATATAAATTTAAAATCTAAAGTCAGATAAAAAAAAAATCAAAAAGCAACTTCACAAATTCATTAAATTATGGGCAGATTTATAAAGTTGGGTTAATAACAATGTGTTTGTACATGTTAAGCATATAACATGCTGAACAGAATATCCTTACTGTGCAAAAGTCTTGAGACATTCTTCCAAATAGTCAGACCTTATTGTATTTTAAATGTACTCCAGGCCTCGTTAAGGGCTTTTTGGCTCTCATTTTCAGTCCAGTCCGGTACATGATTTAAAAAAAAAACATCTAATTTAAAGCATGAACCAGTGAGAAACAGGTGCAGGTGATGGCAGATGATCAGGCTGGTGAGTAGTGTACTCATGGTGATGCTGAATGCTGAGTGGTTGAAAAAGATGAGGGGGGAAATGAGGTTGCTGCTAAGGTTGTTACATAAACAACCAGTTTTTAAATTTTGCAGCCTGTCACAGTGAAAAAGTTGTTCCCAATTCTGTAATTTAATCAAAATCATTTAATTTCATTTACAGTATTTGGCAGACATCCTTATTCAGAGCGACTTACATTTTATCTGTATAGGCATCTGAGCAGTCAAGGTTTAAGGGGCTTGCTCAAGGGCCCAACAGTGACAACTTGTTTGAACCTAGGACTTTCTGGTCAGTAGGCCATTGCCTTAACCACTTAGCTACCCCTGCCCTTCAATATGAAAAAACAATACTGTACATACAGCATGTCCATGTTTATATAGTACAACATATGAAAAGCATATATGGATGGAATATGCAAACGTTCAGAGAGAGCATTATATGTAGTGGATAAAGCAGTGCAGTACAAGTACATCAGACACTGCATTGCTTATTGTATTCTGATGTGGAAATGTTCTTTATGAAAACAGCCAGAGGGAAAACCTATTTAACTAATTTACATAAATATTATTTTCCCTTTAGCAGCCCTATTATCATCCAGTACTGTTGAGAAAAACATAAAACTGGCTGAAAGGTCAAGAAAACAGCTAGCATAACAGTGATAACATTTAAATGGCCATTTTGACTACATGACTCATCATTTTACAGATACAATGAGATGCAGTTACACTGTTTTGCTTCACATTAATGGGCTTTAGTCAGCATCATTTCTCACGTCCTGCCTGTCTGCTTACGTTTTGCTACAAGAGGCAAAAGATCTCCTGCAGGCACTGCATGCATGGTATAGAGAATATTAGCATACTTCATACAGCAAATAGCCCAGAGGCAGGTGTTGAGGCATCAGTACAAAAAAATTCCCAAATATGGGAAAATTCAGGTACAACAATACTGTATCAGATCATATGTTCTTACCATTATAATTTACCAAACCATTTCTTCCTTGCTGTGGTCTATAACTGCACAAGAGCATGAATAATTGTATTATGGAAGAAAAAAAACTGTTGAATTCTTTATAATATTCCTCATCACTTTTGATTGGTACTTTAAGAAATGACCCCTGGGTACAATCTTTTTACATGGAAGAATATATGAATAAGCATGTACAACCTCATAAGAATACATTTTATTGAAAAGTTCTTTCATGTCTGTTGGATTCTGAAACCTTTACTGTTGGAGTGTATGAGCTCCATGATGTAATTGCAGGGCTTACAGGTTTTTGTGACTATGTATGTAATACCCGTATGTCTAATAATAGGTTGGCTTTCTTCTGAAGGCCTTAAATAGATCAGTGTGTACGCTGTTAGAAAATAGACACATGACAGCATTCAATATATTAAATGGTGAATGTAAATACTGTGATACTATTATAGCAGACTAGAACTGCTAAAAGCAGTGCATCAAAGCATTGCATTAATTCCATTAGGGCAGCAGTGGCTCAATCGCCTAAGGCTGTGGGTTTCTGGGTTACTGATCAGAAGACCAGAGGGTTCAAGCCCCAGCACTGCCAAGTTGCCACTGTTGAACCCTTGAGAAAGGCAACCCTATCTGCTCCAGGGATGCTGCATCCTGGCTGACCAAAGTTTTCTAACTGGGATAAAAATCATTTTAATGTGCTGTTAGGTACAGTACACATTACAAATAGGCACATTTAGTGTATCTTTGTTTTGTTCACACACCCTTCTAAATAGTGTATCTGCAAAGTTGACATTTGCTAACTTGGATTTAAATGTGTTTCTTTTCAGTGCGGCCTTTTAAGCCTGGTAATAATTTGTCGGGCTGGTCCACATCAGAAAAAAAATCTTATTGTCTAAGTCAGAAAATTCCTAAGCCTGATCGGCCAGATTAAGAATAGATGCAGCCTCTCTAAGATCAAAAGAAAGAAAATAGAGGGGAAAAAACAATAGAACATTCCTTAGTCTGGGTATTAAAACACCCCCACACACACAAACACACACATATATACAAACGCACGCACCCACACACACACACACACACACTCTTGTTTGTAAGGACCTTGTGAAGACATTCTTCTTCATGACATTATTGTTCATGCTAAGTAATTTCTGATTATGAAGTATGTATGATTATTTAGGTATTTCTTATATGACAAGCTGTTAGATACTACTATACATAGGGAGACATTGCATCCCCAACAAATTGCCCCCAACACACACAAAATACAAAAATACCCAAGTCCCTGAAAATAAAATAGGCTACTACACTTTAACTGAAAGTCAGGCATATCCTGTTGTATGTATATCATATCCTGTTAAAGACTACCGTGTTTGTGACTGATACTGCCGGAACAGATCTGATACCTGTCAGATTTACATTCGCCAAGTGCCACCCTGGTTGCATTATGTACATAATGGCTCAAATTATAGCAGAATAATATAGTTCACATGTTGCAACTGGTCATGCATGATTGGTATTATACACAGCTTTCAACCTAATATTGTCATTTCTTAACGTAGCCTGCAAAAGTGATGAGGAATAATATAAAGAATTTAAACAGGGCTACTATAATGTTATAATACAGTACACTATAGGTTATAATATTATAATGGTAAGAACATATGATCTGACATAGTATCGGTATCAGGCTGATACGAGCACAAATGAACGGATAGGATATCTGAGAATACATATGGGATATCAACTCCTGTAAAAAATGCCAAAGCCTGGATTTTTACATTCAGCATTTACATGTATTATATTTATGTATTATACTTTAATATACATAAATCCATGCATTTTCCACACAACATGTAATGTGAACGGTCTCAGGGGTCTGAAGCATTGCCCAGGAAACTCAAATTATCGTAGAGCAAAACAAACACTACGGGCAATTCGGAAACACCAATCAGCCTGCAATGGCTTGGGATTGTAGGAAGGAATCAGAGTAAATGGAGGAAACACAGCAAACACAGAGAGAACATGAAATCCTTGTTTATAGACCAGAGCTGAGATTTGACTCCCCAACCCTGGAGGTGTGAGGTAACAGCGTTAAGCACTTCCGAACCCTAACGTTTTTTATGTGAAATGTTTGAAGATGTACAGTTAGCATTTCAAAACTTTGAAACAATTAGATGTAAAGTTGCGTGTCTTTGTGGTCTCTCACAAGAAAGATTGTCTATAGCTGCTATACAGTAACATAAATAATAACAGGATTGCATACATTCCATGAAATTCCCTTTAACTATAAATAAAAATTTTGGTAAAAATATGTTAAAGTTTGATGAATAAAATAGAAAAATCATTAGCAATGAAAATCTGTTTTGATACAAAGAGAATTAAAATTTTTGGAATGCCTTGAGCGTTCATCGGAAAAAAATAAACACTTGCAAGTATAACAGGCACTCTGCCTTGCATTAGACCCGTCACTGATTATTTTCCTATGACTGCATGTCATACTGTATTTTATTCCCTACAAAGTGCCTATTCTTTCCAACCTCAGAAGTATACATTCAGTACTGTTAATTTATACTTATTTATCACACATGACCTGTAAAATGTTTTTTGTTTTTTTTTAATACAAAAAAGTTCTGCATTTTAATCAAGGGCCTTTAGAATTAATAGCTCACCCCCAGTTAGTGTGAAACCTATTCTTTTGAAGAGTTGACAAAGACGAAAGCCCAAAAACTCATTAATGAGACTCTGTAAATTTACGCCAGGACCCACTGCAGCTTTAGACAACAAAAGCCCAGAGAGACACTGGCAATTCGCCTGCCACTGGGCATAATGACTGAATGCACCATTCGTGAGCATATTAAATACCTTACTAAAAACGAATAACAAAGCCCTTCGGTCTGTTCAGGACAAACTGAGAACTCAGTAATTACAGACTTTATTGCAGGTATGATTGCATATTTTAAAACATTCACACTTCTTTTTTTGGACTATAGGTCCAACTTTCATGCAGTAAACAAACAAGACATCGAACTTTGATTAAATCTCAAGTTTGAACTTGAGCCGTCATGAGCACAAAAACAATAACTGAGTCTGTAAAAGACGTTAGGTAACTGTGTGAAACTTGCCAGGCATTTTAACTAAGTCCACAGGAATTGTACAGGAGGGTGTGAAGCCTTTGGTCAGTCATGAACACTTGGAAAAATAGTCATTCAGGCCACAGCAGAAGGGTTTTTTTTGTTTTTTTTTAGATCCTCAGCCAAATGCATTTCTCTCCAGACAGGGATTTAACACCCCATCACATTCAACCAGAGAGCCTTGCAAAAATATTCAGTTTCACCAGAATAGATCTGAGAAGGAGCGGTGTGTTTAATTATTTAAATCTTGGGAGAAGGGGGAAGAAAGGCCCTGAGACAAACAGGGAGTGAACACTGACAGCTCATTTACTCCTACTGGTTGCTACCACAGGAATACTAAGGAATATATATATATTTTTAAGTTTTGTGAAAAGATACAGCTGGATTTGAAAATGCAGGCCTAAATAAACTGGGACGAGGTTTAAATACTTTTTCTAAAATGACTCAGCAAATATGCCCTGCGTTCGACAGAGCCATTAGTCTCCCAAGGGTTTTAGAATAACAGATCGATCTCCTACTGTGCAACTGATGAATCGTGCAAGGTGAAGCTTAGAGCCAAACAGAAAGCGGGATGCCTATACAAAACAGAAAAGGTCACAGACAGTGTACTGTTTTTAATCTTATTCAATTCTGCCAGACTTAAATGAACTGAAAATGATTTAGCCTGATCATGGTCTTGGTCATAATCTATGCAAACTGAATGACATCATAATGATCAGATAATGGATTCATTCCTGACAGGTCTGATATAAGGTATGAGTGAGGAACATTTATTTGTCCTAATGCGTCTCTAACTCGGCCCTCAAGCCTTGGATGATATTTTGTCCCACAAACCCAAAATAGAGGTAAAGTGACCTGGCGTCTTATACTGTAGCATGTTGCAAACATCAACTTCACTACAAACAGATTGACAACTTGTTCATGCATTTTGGATTTGAGATTTGGTACTAGATACATAAAATGAATAACAGGTTATGCTTCCTTGTTACGCTAACATAACTGGCTTTGTCTACAAGCTTACAAATCCTCTCATCTGTGCTGCTGTGCATTAATTTTTCATGATGCAGGCCTGATGAAATTGAGAAGAACTGCTTGTTTTAGAAACCCTCTGTAAATCTTTCACACCCACACCCATCACCCGACACTTTACTCCATGAGGAAGTGAGATGAGGTTTTCTCTCACTGCTGCAGCTCTGAGTGTGCCGCATGCATGCCGCATCCTTGCGATAAAAAATAAATAAATAATAAAAAATAATAAGTGTGACATGCAATGCAGACTTGAGCCTGACGCTGACCTCAGCAGCAGCAGCAGCATGGCCTCCACACACCGGCTTCCCTCCCCCATCGTCCGGACAGCACACAAGTTAATCCATGAATGCTCTCGGACAAAAGCAGCATTAGCTTTTAAAATGACAGACTGAACAAATAGGGAGG
>JAAGKR010002627.1:0-89580 GCA_011419295.1 Clarias macrocephalus | reverse complement strand
CACGTCTCTAGAACAACTGCAGACAGCCATAACCCATACCAGCCACTCTCAGCCCCCACCCTCAACCCACACTGCCCACCATCAGACAGCCATAACCCATACCAGCCACTCTCAGCCACCCTCAGCCCCCACCCACCACCCTCAGACAACCTTGGGCCACACCAGCCGCTATCATCCCCTTTAACCCACACCAGCCACTTTCAGCCACCCTCAGCCCCCATTTACTCCCTTAGTCCTCCATAGCCCACACTAGCCAATCTCAGCCCACACCCCCCACCCTCAGCCACACCAGCCATCCTCAGCCACTGTCAGCCCACACCAGCCACCTTCATCCCACATCAGCCACAACAACCCTCTCAACTCAATGCTGCTAATAAATAAGTAACTACTGTATCCTGTTTATGGCAATTACTTACTATTAAACAATATATTTAAGTGATTATTTGATAAAACAAGTTACATTACAGTGGTGGCGTAATGTTTAGCACTGTCGCCTTGCACCTCCAGGGTTGAGGGTTTAATTCGCACCTTGAGTGTGCGTGGAGTTTGCATGTTCTCCCCGTGCTTGGTAGGTCTCCTCCGGGAACTCTAGTTTCCTCCCACAGTCCTGGCAAAGATATGCAAATTAGGCTAATTGGCATTCTCAAATTGCCCACAGCATGTGAGTGCGTATACAGTATGTGGGTGTGTGTGCCCTGCGATGGATTGGTGCCGCATCCAGGGTGTTCTCTCCCTCGTGCTCTAAGTCTCCATGAGATAAAATTCAAGTCGCTCTGGATAAGAGCATCTGCCAAATGCAATGCACAAATTTATGAAATGTAAGTCTTCTGGGATAGGCTCCAGACCACCCACGACAATGTATGCAAGGATAAACCAACTCATCACACATCTGCTGAATTCAGGATTTTAATTGGACAAAACATGTATTTTCAGAACGCCCAGCTCATCCTGGTCATACCCTTTTCTTTTAAGTTTTCTAGCTATAGTGTCTGGAATCAACCTCACCAAACATCTGGATTTTTTAGTTTTTAGTTTTTTTTTTTGGAATGTTTTTCTAGGCATGCTTAAAAATTACCATATTTTAATGTGTAAATAAGGAAACACATAATAGTCATAATAATACCAGGTACACTTTTGGTGAATATGTTTTATCATAAAATTATGTGGGGATATTAACGTTTTGCACATCTGTGTAGTGTATACTGTATCTGTAGACTATATACTGTAGGATATTGGTACTGTATATGTGTATACTACATGAACACGCTATGAAAATGATACAAAAAGTGATTTACTTGCGGAAGTACCAATGTACAGTACTCACTCTCACTCACTCGTTCTCTATCAAAGACGGGTACACCCTGGATGGGGTGACTATGCATAGTGTAGCAAGCTACACAAGCCACATACTGTACTCTTGGCAATTCGGAAACACCAGTTACCCAGCATGCCTTTGGACTGTGGGGGGAAAACTGAAGGAAACCCACTAAGCACAGGTAGAACATGCAAACTCCATGCACACAAACCAGACATGGGAACCGAACCCTTGACCCTGGAGGTGCAAATCAGCTGCTGGTTCGCACCTCCAGGGTCGAGGATTCGATTTCCACCCTGGGTTTGTGTGCATATCTTCATCTTTTGAGATAAAGATACGGAAAGCTCTTGAACTCTTGAATCTGCTGAACATCTGGTGCATTGACTCAGTTGAGCTTCTCGATCAAAGAGATGCAGTAATGCTTCCGCAGGAGTGACGCAGCTTTTCACAGACAGTAACATATTTGGAGCCAAACTGTGCTTGTTCTAATATATCATGTTATCTTGTTAGATTTATACAGCAGACGTGTTACATACTCTAATAATAAGCAGAGAGTGAGGTTTTCTGATCTTTGGAGCTTTGTAACAGTCAGAGGTAAAGCTGTAAAGCTGTAAAGTTTTCTGCCGTCTTCAGGATATCGGAGTTCACGCTGTCTGTGGTCTCTCAGTAGTACCACAGAACTTCAAGAAAGACTTAAACGAGAAGCCGGAGGTAAAACGACCGCTTATAGCAGCTATAACAGAAACGAGAACAAGAGCTAACTTGGGTCAAAGACATTAAATGTAACTATAAAAAGTATTTCTACAGTCAAAAAAAAAAAAAAAAAACCTGTAAATGGATAAAAAGTATATTATCCCTTAATGAATATAAATTCTAACTGTTGGCAAATTTCTTTGTAATATATACAGGGGGAAAAAAACACTTCGGGATGTTGCTATTATAGAAAATTATTATTATACTCTGGAGTAGAAACAGTAATTGTGGTTTATTATTTTCTAAATACAGCATCCGCACCCAAGGCGTTTAATTCTTACTCACTCAAATGCCTGACTTCCTTAAGAGACCTTCTGTAGAGGTAATCTGGTAGAGGTGCGAAAAAGCGCAGGGATTAACTCGATCGATATGCCTTTTACTAACTGATGCATAGCTACTGTAGCATGCTTGCACTAAAACCTCATTCACTTTCATCAGAAAATCATTTTTTCCAAATGTATTTATTTTTTTTTAAAAATTCACTGCCCAGTTAAATAAAAACAAGTCAGCACCTGGATTCGACTAAGCAGACTGTTAAGCGGCTTCCATTGGATAATTCCTGCAGTGATTAATAAGGTTCAGCTGCAACAAGTTATTTAATCCTAACTGATGCAGTGAGTAGCTTCTCATTTCAGAAGACCTCCTGAGGTCATGGCTAAAGCTACGTTTACACTGTCAGTTAAATGTTTTGCTCATATGTGACACATATCGGATATTTTCTATGTCCGTGTAAACAGGAAAAAAACGCATGCATTCCGATATTTCGAGATCGGTTTCAGGCCTCCTTCATATGTGGAAATAAATCAGATATAAATGTGATTGTCGTGTAAACAGACAGATTGGATTTTCTAAGGCATTGCGTTCTGTACGTCATTAAAACTGCGACTTCTTCGCGGTTTAATGACGTAATCAGGCACACCGAGGCGCTGCTCATCCCAAACAGATGGGGCGTTATATTCCTGCCACAATTCTGAGCGTGCAGTGTCTCCCCTGCTCGCTCAACTTCGTCCAGTGTTACAAAACTGCCACAAAACCAGCCAATCACAGACGTCCACACACCGCTTCTGATTGGCTGTTCCTTCTCTATCAGTGTGGCAGTTTTGTAACACTGGACGAAGTTGAGCGCGCGTACAGGCAGAGTCAAGCGCGCGGAGAACATGTTGAGCGAGCAGAGGAGACACTGCATGCGTAGAATTGAGCTATTGGGTCCCTTTAAGTATGCGCGACATTTCAGACGGTATGGCAAGTGTAAACACTTGAATCGGATATGGGTCATAGTTGAAAGAACGTGTAAACAGACGGTCAGAAAAATCAGATATAGGCAACAAATCAGATTTGGGCATCGAGACCTGCAGTGTAAACGGGGCTTAAGACGTTACCTTCTTTCAGAAGAGTCAAATTATTGTCCTGCATCAAGCAAAGGAAACAACTAAGGATACTACTGAAACTACTAAAATTGTGTTAAAACGCATTATTAAAACCTGGGTGGATACATAGCGCTGAACCATCATCTTCTGAAAGACAAGTGGTCAGAAAAACATCCTGAATGAGAATGATGTGAGATCACTTAAACACTTAGTGGAATCAAATCATGAACGAAAACAACATTAGGACTCAGAGCTATGTGTAATAGTGAAAGTAAGAGCATTTCCACACGCACAATGCGAAAAGAACTCAACAAGAAGGGACTTGGACTAAACAGTTGTGTAGCCTTAAGAATATCATATAGCGATGAGACTAATCGAGGGGGGAAAAGGCTTCAGTTTGCTAGGGAGCATAAGGATTGGACTGTGGAGCAAAGGAAAAACGTCATGTGTTCTGATGAGACCAGACTGTCCCTGATCCAGAGTGATGGGCGTGTCAGGGTAACCAGAGGGCCAGATGAAGTGAAGCCTGTTGGTCAGATCTAGGCTCAGACACATTACTGTACTGTATGTCCCCAAAAAAGCAAGTCAGCCGTCAACTTGAATAACCAGGTTTTTCCATTAATCAGCGGTGGAAAGTAACGAATTACAGTTAATCAATGTTACTGTCATTGAGTAATTTTTTTGTGTACTTCTACTTTTTACAGGGGTTTTTAAAATCTGTAATTTTACTTTTACTTAAGTATGTTTTGTCTGAAGGATTGTACTTCGCTACATTTGAAATCATATTCGCTACTGGGTAAAAAATTAATGAATGAAAATGAAAAATACTAGAAAATAATGCAACGGGGAAGGAAAAGAACGAAACACTGCATTGATTGATTGATGGGCAGGAAGAACAAACGCGCTAAATTCACAAGAACGATGGAGACGGACAAAACAGATGCCAGTGATGCAGACCCAGCTGAAAGCGGAATGCCATCAAATTCTCATGAAGCAAACCCCTGGCCATTGTAACGGCCACTACTACTGTATGCTGTATACCACATTATGTATGCATGTTGCCGACCCCCGTCAGTGTGCGCGATGCGGAGGTGTGTGCGTGAGAAGGAGAGAACTGAGTATTACAGTAGCTCAGCTGTGCTGCTCACCCCCGAAACGCTCTGTTCTTTTACCCTTTTCGTTTCTTTTACTTTTATGTTTTGTATCATAACTTTGCGACGCTGAAAGAGGCCGATAAAGGTTTTGTGCTGAATGTTATTCTCGGCAATAACTCGGTAACTTTTACTCTGAGTAAATTTTTAATGAGCTACTTTTTACTTTTACTTGAGTAGATTTTTATAACGGTAACTTTACTTGTACTTCAGTAAAATTTCACTGAAGTAACAGTACTTGCACTTGAGTACACACACGGCTTGAGTTTCACACATGGATTGCCCACCAGAGTCCAGACCTGAATCCTGCTGAGAATCTTTAGGATGTGCTGGAGAAGGTTTTACGTAGAAGTCCGACTCTACCATCATCAATAAAATATTTCGGAGAGAAATTATATGAGAAATTATGAATATGTGATATTTCATAAGCTTTTTTGAAATGATGCCATGGCAGCAATCAAAGGAAAAGGCATTCCAATGAAATACTAGAGTTTTATTTCGTTACTGTGTTGTATGTTATGGCGCGGAACATAAGGGTAAACGCATATTAATAAAAGTATTTGTCATTTGACCAAACAAAAAAAAGCAAATATGATACAGAGGCTATACAGTAGTTAGCCTGGTAGTTGGTTGTTAGCTACAAAATTTGAAATTCCAGCATCTGGTGATTGTAGTAGCTTAAGCATACAGAAACATCGGGTGAAAAAATTATAATATGAGACAAGGAAAAGAAAAACTAAATAAGAAGACTAAACTACGAATTTAAAGCAAAGGCCACTGGGAAATCCATGTCAGTATAAAAGTCCTTCCAAAATGGCGCGTAGCAAACACGGTATGTTTTAACATACAAATCAACACACTTACTCTAGAGAGCAAACACAGAGTTTGGTGTTTGTGTGTTTAATGGTGCACATGTGAGGAAGGATCTTTGGCATCGCTGTATGCGTGCAAATGAAACAGATGCTAAATAAAACTCAGACTGACCTCTGCTCAGTTTATTGACTCGTTTGCCGTGTTTGTTCTCTCTTTAAACAAAGCTGTTTTCTTACCCACTGAGCCGCACCCATCCGAAACGGGTGCGAGAGGATGGGGAGACGTGTGTGTGTGTGTGTGTGTGTGTGTGTGTGTGTGTGTGTGTGTGTGTGTGTGTGTGTGTGTGTGTGTGTGTGTGTGTGTGTGTGAATATTTGAGCTCATTTCTGTCAGTCTGAACCCAAAAATACAAGTCCCACAGCATTGTAGGGTCAAAATGTGTCATAATGAGGACCAGCCTCGCGATACACACTTAATTACGAAAGCGCTGCCACAGCAGCAACTCTGGAGTGTGTGGTGTCTTTCTCAAAGCCTCTCACACACCCACATGCAGTCACACACCTGTACACATACACAGGCTGAAACTCCTGCTAATATTATCCACTGGGAGGGGCTTGGGCCGCTTGGGTCACACACACACACACACACACACACACACACACACACACACACACACATACAGTGAGTTATAGAACATATTGAAAAAATAATAATAAAGGAATGAAATGTGAAAAGGTGAAAATGTGCAAGGTGAAAAAAAAACTTTATTAAGAAGATTAAGTGCTTTTTAAGATTTTTAAGTTAATTCAGTCCGAAAATAAAAGATGGTCCGAGTGCTTCTGTCTGTCACTACATATATCTAAATAAGAGGTGTATTGAGTAAGCTTGTCTTTCGCGCATATAGACCGAAATGAGATATGCACTGAGTGGGTGTGTCTTTCAGTCCATACTGAATAGGGAAATAAGAGATGCATCGAGTGCACTTGTCTTTCAGTCCATATCTATACATATAATACAACTGTAAAGTTTTCGTGTCGGTACATTGAAGATATTTGCGAAAAAATAATTGGGGGACGTAGGATAAGTAATCTAAATGTTTTTTTTATTTTTTTATACGGTATAGGCCTACAGAAAAAAAAAAGAAATGTTCCTTTGAAATTTGAATGGAAAACACCCTAATATCATAAAAAAAGGCAACCTTGCAAAATCCATTAGTTAATCTCAAAATTCAACAGATGGCGCTGAAAATTGTTTAATACGCACTTATGAGTGTGCAACTGATATCTACTTAATAAACGCAATCTCACACCTTCATTCCGCACACATCACTGTAACGTGTAAAAAGTTTAGTTCATTCCAAAATTCAACAGTAAGCCATTGTATGTTTTTTTAAAGATGCGCTTATGAGTGTGAAATTAAATTCCGCGGGCACTTCTAGTATGAAAATAAAATGGGTACTAAGTGGCTCTGTCTTGCACTTCATATATGGAAATGTGAGGTGCACTGACTTTCAGGCAATATACCGTCGAAAATTAGAGTGGTGAGGAAAACAAGTTTTTTACGGACATGATGTTATAGCAGAGTGGGCGGAGCTTAAAGCCTTCCTCAAAGTTGCTTTATTCCTTTATTACTTCCTGTTTAGGAGAAAACATGTTGTAACCTGAAAACCTCATCATTTGAAACATTGCTTCCTAAATCATCTACCTCACACAATGCTGAGCATGTATTAGATTAAAATGCTAAATGCTTATATCTTTTACACTTGAACTTTGTCCTCATTCAGAATAATAACATAAAGAGCAGGACTCACTTTATACAAGAGCAGTTTGTAGGGAACGTGTTTCAGCACTTCAGTCAGGAGCGAGTGAGTGTTCACGCCTTCCAAGTGCCCTACACCGGCGTCAAAATGGACTGCACCGTTTCTCTCGCATATACAATATTTGCATTGTGTATGCGAGAGAGACCAAGAAATACCAAAATTAGCCCAAAAAAAATTTTAAAGGGGAAGGCGTAGTGAAAAAAGAGAAATGGAGTGATGCTAAAGAAAGGAAGAAGAGAAAAATGAAACATGAGGGAAGCAACAAGATAGAGAGTGAAATGAGAAAAGTAGCTGAAGGGAGAATTAGAAAGACTAAAAGAAATAGATATAATAATGAGGCACAAAGAAAAGAGAGAGACAGAGTCTATCACGCCCCCAGCAGCACCTCCTAATAAACTTAATCAGTCTATTTTTACTCTGAACTGATCTCCCATAATGGCAAAGAGGCCAAATCTCACTACTGCACTCCATTAAATGGGCCACTGTGATGGGAGGATTTTTTTTCTCCTTCTCTGTCTCTCTTTGCCCTTTTCCATTTCCATATGAGTCATAGAGAAGGTGAGGGAGAGAGAGACAGTGAGGGTGATATATACAGTCAGGTCCATAAACTTTGGAACAAAGACAATTTTTTTTTTTTTTTTGGCATTTGCCCTCCGTACACCATCACACTGAATTTGAAATGGAATACTGAAGATGTGAGTGAAGTCAAGACTTTCAACTTTTATTCAAGGTTTTTGACAAATGGGGGGGGGGGGGGAGTGGCTAATTGCTGATAAGCAGGTGCATGGTCTGGTGTGTCCTGTTCCCTCATCACTCCAAGATAAAAGGCCTGGAGGTGGAATAAGTGTTACATTTGCATTTGGTAGCTGTTCAATCAAACTCTCAACATGAGGTCCAAAGAGATGTGTATGCAAGTGAAGGAGGCCATAATTAAGAAGTACACTCACCTAAAGGATTATTAGGAACACCTGTTCAATATCTCATTAATGCAATTATCTAATCAACCAATCACATGGCAGTTGCTTCAATGCATTTAGGGGTGTGGTCCTGGTCAAGACAATCTCCTGAACTCCAAACTGAATGTCAGAAAGGGAAAGAAAGGTGATTTAAGCAATTTTGAGCGTGGCATGGTTGTTGGTGCCACACGGGCCGGTCTGAGTATTTCACAATCTGCTCAGTTACTGGGATTTTCACGCACAACCATTTCTAGGGTTTACAAAGAATGTGGATGCTAGAGGTCAGAGGAGAATGGGACGACTGATTCAAGCTGGTAGAAGAGCAACTTTGACTGAAATAACCACTCGTTACAGCCGAGGTATGCAGCAAAGCATTTGTGAAGCCACAACACGCACAATCTTGAGGCGGATGGACTACAACAGCAGAAGACCCCACCGGGTACCACTCATCTCCACTACAAATAGGAAAAAGAGGCTACAATTTGCACGCGCTCACCAAAATTGGACAGTTGAAGACTGGAAAAATGTTGCCTGGTCTGATGAGTCTCGATTTCTGTTGAGGCATTAAAATGGTAGAGTCAGAATTTGGTGTAAACAGAATGAGAACATGGATCCATCATGCCTTGTTACCACTGTGCAGGCTGGTGGTGGTGGTGTAATGGTGTGGGGGATCTTTTCTTGGCACACTTTAGACCCCTTGGGCATCGTTTAAATGCCACGGCCTACCTGAGCATTGTTTCTGACCATGTCCATCCCTTTATGACCACCATGTACCCATCCTCTGATGGCTACTTCCAGCAGGATAATGCACCATGTCACAAAGCTCGAATCATTTCAAATTGGTTTTTTTGAACTTGACAATGAGTTCACTGTACTAAAATGGCCCCCACAGTCACCTGATCTCAACCCAATAGAGCATCTTTGGGATGTGGTGGAACGGGAGCTTCGTGCCCTGGATGTGCCTCCCACAAATCTCCATCAACTGCAAGATGCTCTCCTATCAATATGGGCCAACGTTTCTAAAGAATGCTTTCAGCAACTCGTTGAATCAATGCCACGTAGAATTAAGGCAGTTCTGAAGGTGAAAGGGCGTCAAACACCGTATTAGTATGGTGTTCCTAATAATCCTTTAGGTGAGTGTAGATCACTAATAAGCAATAATAAATAAATAAACCCATCAGAGATGGCAAAAACATCGGGAGTAACCAATAGAACAGTTTTAAACATTCCTAAAAAGAAGTAATTAATTGGCAAGCTCAGGAACAGCAGAAGGCCTGGAAGGCCATGGAAGAAAACTAAAGGAGATACAGTAACCGCAGAATTCTGTCGATGGTGAAGACGAACTCTTTCACAGCATCTACTGTACTGTAGGCAAGTCGAGAAGAGGTAGACGTATCATTGTCAAAGTCTACAGTACAGTCAAGAGATGGCTTTATAAAGTAAATACAGATGTTTCACAACTATAGTACAGACCAAAAGTTTGGACACACTTTCTCATTCCAAGAGGTTGAATTTGTATTATGGCAAGAAAAAAGCAGCTAAGTAAAGAAAAACAAGTGGCCATTAATACTTTAAGAAAAGTACATTACAGTCAGTCTGAAAAATTGGGAAAACTTTGAAAGTGTCCCCAAGTGCAGTCACAAAAACCATCAAGCGCTACGAAGAAACTGGCTCACATGCGGACCGGCCCAGGAAAGGAAGACCAAGAGTCACCTCTGCTGCGGAGGATAAGTTCATCCGAGGGACCAGCCTCAGAAATCGCAGGTTAACAGCAGCTCAGATCAGAGAGCAGGTCAATGCCACACAGAGTTCTAGCAGCAGACACGTCTCTAGAACAACTGTTAAGAGGAGACTGTGTGAATCAGGCCTTCATGGTAGAATGTCTGCTAGGAAACCACTGCTAAGGACAGGCAACAAGCAGAAGAGACGCGTTTGGGCTGAAGAACACAATAAAGAAAACTCGCTGAATGAGAACGTGTGTCCAAACTTTTGGTCTGTACTGTAGGTGCAAACTTCAAGACCAGAAAGGTCAGATTAGACAGAAACCTTTGCCAAATTTTTTGGTCTGATTGTGGAACCAAATTAATGGTGGAACCAGAATTATGGATAGAGAAAAGTATGTAAAAAAAATAAACAGCTCCTGATCTGATGCACCACATCATCTGTCACACATGGGGGAGGTGGTGTAATGGCATAACTGTGTACGGTTGCCAATGTAACCAGGTCATTGGTGTTTATTGATGATCTGACGGCTGATAAAAATAGCAGGATGAATTATGACATGTGTAGGGCTATACTGCTCCATGCTTTATAATGCTGATAGGACACCGCTTCACATTGCAAATGCATATTAACTTAAAACATACAGCGAAAGCTACCCAAGAAATAAAATATTCTTCACTGGCCAAGTCAGTCACCTGCTCTTAACCAAGTACAGAATGCTTTTCACATACTGAAGACAAGACTGAGGGAAGAAAGACCCAGAAACATGCAGCAGCTGAAGGCAGCTGCAGTAAAGGCCTGACAAAGCATCTTGAAAGAGAAAACTTCAGGAATTCACTGACTGCAAAGAAATTTTATCCAAGTTTTAAAGGCAATCCTTATTTATTTAAATAGTAAATTGCAAATATATATTTGTTCCAAAATTTATGGACCTGGCTTTGTGAATGGAGGAGGGGGCAGAGACAGACTTGATGATAGAGATGGAAAGGGACAGATGGGGAGAGTTGGTGAGAGACAGAGAGATCAATAAAGAGAAATACAGTAGATAAAGACAGAGAGAGAGAAGAGAGACACAGACAGACAAAGTGTAGAGGAGAGAGACAGAGAGCAACGCAGGAAGAGAAGGGTAAAAGTGAGAGAGGGAGAGAGAGAGCATGACAGATTGAGAAAGACAGTGGTAGCAATAGAAAAAGCAAGAGAGAAAGACAGCGAGAGAGAGAGAGAGAGAGAGAGAGTAAAGGAGAGGATGGAGGAGAGCAGAAGCAGTAGATGATGATGAAGTGAATATGAGGCCTTCTGGGGATGAAACAGCAAATTCAGCATATATGCAAACATTCGGATACAGCATTACCTTCCCTGCTACTTTTACACACACACACACACACACACACACACACACACACACACACACCTAATATATGCTCCATAGATATGCTGGCAAGTCACTTTAATAGGAACATTCAGCCAATTATGTTTCAGCATCACAATGCATAAAATCATCCACATCCAGGTCGAGAGCTTTAGTTCAGGTCGAACATCATGGTGGAGAAAAAAAAAATCTAGTGACTTTGCCTGTGGCAGATTGCTGGTTCGACTACTTCAGAAGCTGATGACCTTTTGGGCTATTCACACATAACACTCTCTAGAGTTTACACTTACAGAATGGTGCAAGAACCAAAAAAAAAAAACATGATGAGAGAGAGGTCAGAGGAGTATGACCAGGCCTGGCAGTCACTCTTCATTTTGCTGCAGTGATCAGAAAAGCATGCACAATAGTTCAAAAGTTTATGTAAAGGAGCTACAGCAGAAGACCACATCAGGTTCCTCGTCCATGAGCCAGGAACGTGTTGTATTTACGTACCTCAGGTAAACAGTTGATCTTAGTTAGCGAAAATACGATGAATATAGTCTGATTTATATGTGTGTGTGTCAGGTTTTGAGTTTATAATTTAATAAAAGTTTTATAACATTAATAAATCTTTATTAAAATTTAAGGTGTGTTAAATGATTCACAACAGCAACTCTGCATTACGACACACTCACAATTAAAGTTTCTAAATTAAAAGTACCTTTAGCAGGCCTAGAAGCAAAGACAAAACATGGGTTACTAGCAGTGGCGGCCGGTGCAAAAAAATTTGGGGGGGAGGGCGCAACCAAAATTAAAATTAAACTTTTAATACTCGCCTGTAAATAGCCATTTATAAGGTGATTAAGCATCATTACTACTAGTATAAAATAAAGACATGACTCACATCACATCCAGTCAGCAAATGCCGTAAGAAGTGCTGGAAGACTTGTTGAGAATGGTCCAATCACATGAGCCCAAATATTTAAAAACGATATTGATTCGCTAAAAACAAAAGAGGGAGGGTTCAGGGCGCACAGAGCTGCGACCCAGGATGATTTAACAAAATCCAATCAGAGCTCAGCCTCAGGTCACATGCTTTTCAAAAGTTTACGTGCCTGCATAGACACTCGTTTGTCCGGCGTCCCGCGTACACGAACACAAATGGACGTAATACAATTTAGAGTTTTTTTAATTGCAAATAAATTATATTAAGAAATACAGCTGAATTTTGTGACTAAATGACTTTATTTCATTATTAAAATAAATAATTATTATGTTAAATAATTACATGTTAAAGGAGCATTCTTCTCTGCCTAACTTTAAGGGGGGCGGCACTCCTGCGCCCCGTATTGGCCGGCCGCCACTGGTTACTTGCTAAATTAAACTAGTTAATAAAATGAAGAGGAAATATATACTTTTTTTATAGCAGTGTACGAGATATGCAGTAACTGTACATGTGCACACGCATGCACCTATCGCAGGTGTACGCTGGTCCTAACAAATAGCACTACAGCTATATAATCAAAAGCTGAAAGAAAGCAAATCATGCATTCAAAGGAAACCACCGGTAAACCACCAAACAATCCAAAATGCACCTCACAGAGCCCAAGTGCAAATAAGTTTCACACATGGTCTCTGAGAAAACCAACAACAATAAAAACTAATTAAATATAATGATCAGTTCTGTTCACTTGAAAACAATCTACGTCCTCCTTTTCTTCATGAACAATAAGACCATCACGCAGGTTATCCTTGGCTTAAAAAAAATCCAACAGAATGTCCTTTTATTTCAGAAAATATTTCTATAATCTATAATATACCTTTTTGCTTGTTTGTTTTTAGCTCTTTTTTTCTCATAACACATTTTATATATCCCAAAAAAAAGGAGCCACAGATTGCCTTTCTTCAGCCACTCACTATTAGCAAGCTAGCCATGAAAAAAGATGCAGCAAACACAGCTCACCTCACAAAGAACAAAACAAACCAAAAAAACTCCTATAAAGCGACAGTAATGTTGCAATAACTCTGCTGAGGTGCTAAATAAATTAGCTTAGTTAGTCAATCGTAATTCGTGCCATTCAGCTTTGTTCAGCTACATAGCAGGAGCTGTAGGCTTAAATACAGAAAACCTCTGAGAAAGAATAAAAACAGAGCAAGCAGAAAATCAGAGAAATAAAATATTTATATCTAGCACTAGCTATCTAGCTAATGATCATTAGCACTAAAATCCACTGAGTGCTATTCAGCTAACGAACACTTTCAAATGGTAACCTGCTAGCAGTGAAATGCTAGCAGGTAAATTGCTAACTGAGCGATAAGCACATTTGTTAGATAGCTACACAGTTTATTTAGAGGAAGCCATCAGAAAGAATGAGACCTAGTTTAAGCTCAATGTAGAGTTTATGCAATTTTAGCTTTATTGAAGCAATGGAAATTAGCCACGTTAGCTAAATGGTGAGCTAAGCCTTTTTAATTTTTAAGACTTAGACCTAGTGTCAGCTAGCTTGATGAAGATTTTATGCAAATTATGTAGCTTTTTCAAAGCAATGAAAGCTAGCCATGTTAGCTAACTACTGAGCTAAGCCTGTTTAATTCTTAGCTAGCAAGCTAATTTCACTGATATGCTAGTCTGGTGTCAAGGCAGTGTTCAGTGTTTTGTGAAATGCTTTGTATTAAGATACATGAGGTGAAATGTTTCTGTATGTCTTTTTCTTTCCTTATGTCCCTCTGTCCGTACTTCCATTCCACGTTTTCTTCCTTTCGTCCTTCTTTCTCACCTTTGTTATTTTCTTTCTTCTATCCGTTCGTTCTTTCATTCTACTATATCTTCCTTCCTTCCTCTTATGTCCTTCTTTTTAACTCACTTTGAATCCTTCTATATTCTTCCATCTAAATCTTTTTTTCTTTGCTTCTTTAAAGGTATCCATCCTTTTGTCCGTATTTTCTTTATTTCTTTCTATTAAATTTTTCCTCCATTCCTTCCAATCATGCATGCTTCTATCCTTCATCCCTTCCACCATTCCTCTTTTCATCCTTCTATTCATTAATCATACCTTTCATCTGTTCTTCTTTTCTCTTCCTCTTTTTTTTTTACTTCTTTACCTTTCTCTGCTCCTCCCTTCCATCTTTCTAACATTGTATCATTTCTTTTTTCTTTGATTCCTTTTGTCTACTTAAATTTTTGAAATTCTTTTCAGCCTTCCTTCCTTTTATCCATCCCTTCTTCCATACGTCCCTCCCCTGTTTAATTATTTAGCTTTTTTTTCTTTCACCCCTCCTCACTTCCTTCATCATTTCATTCACTGCTTATTTTTACTTTTTTTTATCTTTCCATACTTGCTTTTATGTTGTTGTTATTGTTGTTGTTGTTGTTGTTGTTGTTTTGAGGTTGTGTGTGTGTTAGGAATTTTTAATGAAAGTGAACTCCAGTGAAATGTGTTTTAGAGAATTATTGGGGAAAAAATGTGTGTAAGAAATCGTGAAAAACTGCAAAGCACATCATAATAAAAGTGTGTGTGTGTGTGTGTGTGTGTGTGTGTGTGTGTGTGTGTGTGTGTGTTGGTTCTGTGTCAGGATGATGGTGAGGCCCGGAGCGCAGACTTCCTGGTGCACTGTGAGACTATTACATGGTCTAGCAGAGCCTAACTAATAACCTCGAGCACATCACCCAATTCCCTCAGCCTCATGTCAGAGTGTCAGGGGCTTCATCTCACGCACACGCACACACACACACACGTGCATACGCACGCACACACACGCACACACACATACACATACACACACACACACACACACACACACACACACACACACACCTCAGGATGAACATGTTGTATGGTGATACTGGTCAGCAAGCTGTCCGTCATCCTCATAAATCAGAATGACAAACACTCAGGCTCAGAACTTCCATTCCTCTATCCATCCTCCTGTCTCTCTATCCATTCTTCCATCCTCTCACATAATGTATATTTTATAATTTAATTTTTTTTCATAAATTTTTCTTGCTTACTCCCTTCTTTTTTCCCACTGTGTATTTCATCCTTCCTTCTTCCCTTTCTTTCATTTCTTGTCATTAACCCCTTCCCTTTATCTCCCATTCATCTTTGCCTGTCTCCTCTTTCCGCCATCCCTTTTTTTATTCTTACTTTTTTCTATCCTTCATGCAGTAATTACATACTTTATTCATTACCTTCTTCCTTTCATTCTGGTTTATTGTGTTCTACCTTTTATTCTTCCTTCCATTTTCCTTCCATCCTGCAGTCATTACATACAGTATTACATTCCTTCCCTTATTACATTTCTTTTAATTTCTTGTATCCTTACTTTTCCCTTCTTCTTTTTAACCGTTGATTCTTCTTTCTTTCCTCATTTTTCCTTTCCCAACTTCACTTCCTTTCCTTTTATTTCATTCTCACACTTTTTCACCACTTCTTCCATCTTTTCTTCTTTCTTTTTCTTTCTGGTGTATATTTATGTTGAGATGTTTGTTTACAGCAGTGTGTGTGTGTGTGTGTGTGTGTGTGTGTGTGTGTGTGTGTGTGTGTGTGTGTGTGTGTGTGTTAGTGGAGAATGTTCAGACTCCAGGCCCTGCAGTTTTGGGGGAAACATGTTAAACCCCTGCTGTACTCTCGCCAGACTGAGCTCTTTTACACTAACACAGTTGCCCCCACAGAAGTGTGTGTGTGTGTGTGTGTGTGTGTGTGTGTGTGTGTGTGTGTGTGTGTGTGTGTGTGTGTTTCCCTCCTGCCAATTCCTTCCTTGCTTCAATCCTCTGTTTTTCTTCCTCCACTCCATCAACCTGGCGACGTTCAGTGCTGAGCCATGACACTGCACGACAGAGAAGAGAGAGAGAGAGAAGAGAGAGAGGGGTGGGGGAAGAAAAAGAGAAAGCCACTGACAGAGAGCAATGTAAAGTTAGATAGGGAAAGCAGTAAGGAAGTGCACTGATGCCACATAAGGTAAAAAATAGATTACATCTCCTACTACATGTAAACCATCTCGTTAATACGTGAAAAACTTCTCGTTACTACGAGAAAAATATCTTGTTAATAGGTGAAAAATATCTCTTTACTACGAGGATAACATCTTGTTACTACAGTATGTGAAAAGCATCTGGTTACTAAGTGAATATCTTGTTGATATCTCAAAAACATCTCTTTACTATGTGAAAAATATCTTGTTACTACATCGCCTTAATACGTGAAAAATATCTTACTATTAGAAAAACATCTCATGAATACGTGAATCTCTTCATTACGAGAAATACTGCATTACTACTGTATGTGAAAAACATTTCACTACTATGTGAAAAAGATCTTACCTCAAAATCACCTTACTGCGAGAAAAACATCTTGTGAGTATAGGAAAAACTTCTTTCTAATACGTGAATGAAATCCTGTTACTATATGAGAAGCATCTCCTTAATACTCAAAAAACAATTTTTTTCTTTTTTATTTTATTTATTTATTTTTTTTGGGAGGGAGGGGGGGGGGGTTCTGGGATATTTCTCAGATTTTCTCACCAATTTAGTCATATTAAATTCCAACCCGTCACTAGGGGGCGCCCACATTACGGCTAATACTACCATTAAGGGAGGGCTGAAGACTATCACGTGTTTTCTCATCGCCAGCCGACCACATCTTTTCGAACTGTTGGGGGCGGCGTAACACGCTATGCGCTTGCACATGGTCTTACTATGAGAAAAGCATCTCGTTCATACGTGAAAAACATATCGTTACTACGTGAAAAAAAACATCTTGTTGCTACAGTCCTTGAAAGCTATCTCCTTAATACAGTGAAAAACGTTTCCTTGATACAGTATGTGAAAAACAGCTCTTTACTACATGTACAAAATTGTAACTACATGAAAATATCTCATTACTATGTGAAAAACATATCCTTTCTTCGAGAAAGATACTGCATTACTACGAGAAAAAGATCTCTTATTTCATACCAGACAAACCTCTCGTTACTGCAAGAAAGATTTCTTGCTACTGCATGAAAAACCTCTTGTTAATATGAGACAAGCATGTCACTTTTATTAGAAAAACATCTTCTTACTACATGAAAAGCATTTCATTACTATTTAAAAAAAAACTCGTTACTACAAGGAAACATCTTGCTTTTATGAGAAAAACATTTGTTGTATTACTTGTTCGTATTATAGTTCTTAAGAGTTAATGAGATACTTTTGTGATAATGAGATGATGAGACAGTTGTAGATAAATATCCTGTAAAACAAGATACAAAGGTAATTGTATCAATATTTCATAATGGCGTTTGCTAAGAGTAAAGAAATCCACATCTTTTAATAATTCGATTTTTTTTCTCTTCTTCTAGTAATGAGATATTTATAGTAATAAATAACATATTTTGTAATAACGCATTGCTTTTCTTGCAATAACGGATGCGGATGCTGATGGGAACTTTTTTCCTTGTGTAGCAGTATTATGCATGTGTAAGTGGGTGTGAGTGTTTGTGTACATGTGTTAAGGGAGTGTGTGTAGGCGCATGCATATCAAACCAAGGCCCACCGGAACGCTGGGATAACTATATAAATCCCACATGGAGGCTGAGAGACGGATGCAACTTGCGTCACAGCTTACTAAAGATACAGACATACAATAAAGCGTTACTGCATCCTCCTCACCCTCTCCTGTTCCTCTCCTCTTTCTGTTCTTTCATTCAAATGCAGCCATGTGTCCTTTATTACTGCTAAAATCAGCAGCTTGGCCGTCATGTGCCGCTTTTTAAAACTCATCATTTGAGCCTAATTGGGGAAGAAGCTCGTGCACAGATTACACTCCACATGCTGCCCATGCGTGTGGACAGAAACATTTGCCATTCCTTTTTTTTTCTTTTTTTCCTTCCTTTCGTCTTTTCTCCTTTCCAAACGCTCTACTGCCAGCGTTATTTCTCAAGCTTGCATGCTGAAGTGTAATAAATGGACAGGTTTTTTTTTTTTTTTCTCCCCCTCCAGTGCTGAGACGGTAAACTCGAACCGTTCGCCTCTGGGACGAGTCCACAGCTCCACCAAGTGGTCACTTTTTATTTACTAAGAGTTAATAAAGATACACAAAACTTTCTCTCTCTCTCTCTCTCTCTCTCTCTCTCTCTCTCTCTCTCTCTCTCTTGTTGTGAGCAATCAGTGGTGTGATACATAATCAGTAATCATTTGGTGAAATGGCACATTAATTATCTATAGCAGGGGGCTGCAACAGCTCTGCAGCCAGAAACTCCTTCCAGATTTATATATATAAAACAACAACAAAACAAAAAAATGACATCGACCCTGTGATGATTATAGCACATGTTTATTTTATGGGTATAATCCAGAAATATTGCACACAGCAGGCAAATATGTATCCACATAATTATTTATTGAAGCCATAAAAAACTTTTTTTATTCTCTAACTTTTCCTTTTAGAACCCAAACCAGCTATTAGGCCTTTTTTTAATTGTAAAAAACTGCACTTTGTCTTTTTGCACTTAAGTGGCCTTGTATTATTATTATTATTATTATTATTATTATTATTATTATTATTATTATTATTATATAAGTTACTAAGGTTTGCATTTCAACCTATTCAGTTACAGTATAGTGACAAATTAATTCAGCTTATAATGTTATGATAATAAGAAGAAGAAGAGGCAGATCAATAATAATAATGTTAATAAGAAAAAGAAGAAATTTATAACATGCAATAAACAATCAAACAAATATTATTAATTCACTGCTTAAAATTATTTGAATAAAAATAACTCACTCACTCATAGCCTATACTGCTTGATCCTGTATACAGGGTCGTGGGGGCCTGGAGCTTGTCCCTGGACGGGGTGCAAATCCATCGTTGGATGGACAAATACTCACATACTCATTCACACACTACAGGCAATTTGGGAATGCCAATTAACCTAATCTGCATGTCTTTGGACTGTGGGAGGAAACCGGAGTACCCGGAGGAAACCCACCAAACGGGGTTTGGGGAGAACATGCAAACTCCATGCACACAGACCCCGAATCTGGAATCAAACCCAGAACCTGGAGGTGCAAGGAGACAGTGCTGACCACTAAGCCCACATGACGGCAATAATAATAACAATTATTATTTTGATTGTTTTTATAATAATAATAATAATAATAATAATAATAATAATAATAATAACAGTAATAGTAATAACCTCACCCCAGTGATTAATGAACTGTTTGACATATAGTTTTAATAAACAACATTAATAACAAGCAACAAAAAAAAAACACCCAAAAACACCGTCACTTTAACCTTTACCTTTTATTTTTATTATTTTTATGAATATCCAATGAATATGCACATTAGACCCACCCACTGCTTCTAATATATCTCTAGCTCTTGTTTGAAAAAAATCATGATGCAAAAATTGGTCCTCAACATATTCAACACCAAATCAAGACTTAATAACTTACATTTCCAGTAAGAGTTCCAGCATCTACGTTACACACTCCAGTTCCACTTACTGTGCCTCAGAAATGGGGAGTCGTAACTCGTAATTATGGCGTTTTCAACCAGAACGAAACGGGAACTTTGTATACTGCTGACGCTGTGAGGTCGGCCATGTCGATTGACCGTCAGTTTGTGAAACTGCGGTTGACACCACGATCTCGTGCACCGTCCGATGATGTAAATTCTATCAAATCTAGTCCTGGACTATTGCCTTTCCTCTGTGAAGTCCAAAACCTCTTGCATTCTTTAAACCTTGCACAAAGAACACACATCTACCTTGCAACTGTTTCAGCATTCAGGACTATCCAATGGATTTTTTTCTTGCTTTTAAACGTATTAAGTGTATTTTTCCCTGTTTTATATATAAAAATAAAAAAATTCAAAGTTCATGAATTTATCTTCTATACTACTTAACCTGTACAGAGTCTGGGGGGCACAAGGCAGGATACACCCTGGACAGAGTGGTAATCCATCATAGGGCACACTAGGGGCAATTTGGGAACGCCAGTTCAACCTAATCTGCATGACTTTGGACTGTGAGAGGAAACCTGACAACCTGGAGGAAACTCACCAAGCACGGGGAGAACATGCAAACTCCACCCACATAGACCCAAGGCGGGAATCGAACCCTCGATGCTGGAGGTGCAAGGCGACAGCACTACCACCTTTATTTCCTTTTTTAATTTTAGATTAATGTTAGCAGTTTAGATTTAGTTTAGTGGTTGACGGTTATGAAGTTTGTAAAAAATAGTTAAAAGGTTAAAGCTAAAATAAGCAGACCAGCTTTAATGTAATCGGTGATATTATTATTTCAGCTTATAGCTCACATACAGTAGATGTTTGTCTATCTTTCTGTAAAGCAGATCTCTCTGTCTAACTTTTAGAATTTTGTAAGATTGCGTATCTTATTCCCTGTTACCACTAAGTTGCACTTCTTTCATCATCAGCCACATACACTCCCTGTTTAAAGTAGGTTATTACCTCCAGCACATACCTGTTCATAACTTCACTTTTACTTAACATTTGGATTGGAGCGCTTCAAATTGTCAATTTGGACCTTTTACAGACATGTTTTCTCTAGCGACACGTCTTTTATCTCATAGTTGCGCTTAGCATTACTTCTTTAATTAGAATCCTGTATGTGCTACTGTATATTGCTACGTTTGTATTTTTGCATTCATTATTCTAGCCGACACAAAAAAATCTAAGTTGAGCAGCGACAATTTTTCATTCTTTTTTTTTCCCCTACCTATAGGTTGGAAAACCTTTAATCTCTTATTTATAACCAAATATGTTATAAATAACAGACCGCACAAGAGGATTATTGACCTCTAAATCCCACTTCCTCTAGTGTTTAGTGCTGTCAGGGTCGGGCCAGATGATTAGGGATATGTCAACAATAAAAATATACATTAGGCATGAGTCAACAGTCAGAAATATCTATAATAAATCAGACAAATGGTTTAAATCCAGGAAAAAAATAAAGAAGAATAAAAAGTCTAAGAACAATAATTAGACCTGAGCATCTATCATTAGTTTAGGCGTCAAATCGTGAGGTTATAATAATAACGACACAAAGATGCTGCATTGATGATTTTATCTAACAACATTAACAACAAGTGATTTGCTTTAATAAAAGACAATATTTAATAATAATCAGTAATATCCAGTGACATAATGTAGTGTAAGAGAGACAAATCTTTCAGTGAAGTGATGTTGTAGAAAGATAAAGAACACCGTCACAGCACTCTGTTGGTGATGAGTTTCCTATGACAGCATGACACACAGCACACATTATGCCTGGATCTCTATTTATTGCACTATTTCTAAACCCACATTGCGTCAAGTCACCACCGGTGACTCCGAGCAGGTCACATGACCCTGTCCCATGCTCGAGTTCACCAGGTATATGTCTTCCTGTTTAAACCCTTAAGGCTCTGCTGCATGTCTCCTGCACCCTGTTTACACATTCAATCCATTAAATCCTACATTTTATTCCTTGCTTTGTGATGCCTTACTTGATAATTTAGTTGGTATAAAGTATCTGTACACATCAAGTATACATCATCATCATCATCATCATCACTGTGTGTGCACATGAGATTATAATATATAAATAACCATAACTATGAGCAAACAATCTCTGCACAGAAAGTGTGTTAAATCACCTTTTTTCCCACAGCTCCTCACTCGCTCGCATTCGGATTCATCCTCTTACAGCATACCACCGTCACTAATCATACTGCACGCTGAAGTGTTCTCCTGCTCATATGATTAAATAAGAGAATAATCTCAGACCCGGTGCGCGAGACGACAGAACGGCAAATCCCCCGATCGCTTTAGGTTTGATCGCAAGACGCTTTAAATTACGGATACTTTAATAACTTTAACTAGTAATTCTACTGCTTTAACGTTGAAACATAAAAATGATTCGTGGAAATGGTTTTCAAACCATAGTGCAGCATTTTTGGACTATATCATTTATGTCATTTGGCGAAGACACTGACGTCCGGAGTGAAACCTGCAGGGTTGAATTTAAAAAAAAATTCAGACAGACAGAAATAAAAAGGGAAAGCGGGTTTAGTTATATTTTTACGCTCACTTAATGTTCTCAAGTAAATAAATAAATAAATAAATACATTTAATTTCATTTACTCATCATTTATATCGCTTTATCATGTATTCAGGATATGGTGGGGGGGCTGGAACCTATCCCACGAGGCGGGGGCCAATGCATTGCAGGGCACACAATCACACACTCATTCCCACATTACAGGCAATTCATCAGACTAATCCGCATATTTTTGGACTGTGGGAGGAAACTAGAGTACCCAGAGGAAACCCACCAAGCATGGGGGGAACATGCAAAATCAATGCACAGAGATGGGAAACGAACCTGGCCAGGATTCGAACCCAGATCCAGTAGGTGCAAGGCGACAGTGCTAACCACGATTTTTATACTGTACATTTTACAACTTTAAAGATTATAATTATAAATATAAGTGCCATTTACATTTAAACACTTTAGTGTTTCTATATGTATGCACTTCTGTAATCCAACTAGGGACCATAGAGGGACCATTGTGTTTATTCCCAATTTACGACCACGGTACGACCTCCGTCAACATTCACACACTACGGACAATTTGAGGAACGCACATTAGCCTGATCTGCATGTCTTTGGGAGGAAACCGGGGAGCCCGGAGGAAACCCATCACGCACAGGAAGAACATCGTCCACGCACCGAGGTGAGAATCGAACCCGGACCCTGGAGGTGCCTGGCGACGGTGCTAACCACTGAGCCAACGTGCCGCCATATCGATCTATATCTATCTGTAAAAAATAGATATTCACACGATATTTTAGCAATGTGAAGATATCACATCACAACAGCTGTATTTTTTCAATTTATTTAAAAGTCTACCCTAACTTATCATGATACCGAATTGGTCTCGTCACATTTCGCCTGGAGCAAGGTCTGCACTCTTCATAACATTTTGAAGTATGTGAAACTTTTGAGATCTCTCCCACAGCAAACAGAGCGTAAATACCAGAAGGTCACCTAGGTATCTTTTCTTTTTTATCTCTCACTTGCTTGTGTGAGCACTTGAGAGCATTTAAATATTATTTATTTATTGTTAGCTAAACCGTGGCGAGACCACGACTCGTACAAACATCACACATCAATCCAAACACTCTGAGTGAGGGAAAAAAAAAATTACTATTCCTTGCACGTCTCTCCTGCTGCGGTGAAACGGCGAGGTCAGCGTCACTCCTCATCCAACACGCTAATGATCCGGATCAAATAGTACTCGAAGTCCGGCACTGCAATCTCAAAGTCACAGAACTGTTTGCAGTTATTGATTGATTTATTTATCTATTCATTATCTAATGTATGCCGATATTGATGAACTTTCCACAGTCTCTATGCTGAGGGATGTGTTCAAAAAAAAAAAAAAAAGTTGCAATGAATAAATAAATAAATAAATACTTGCATTAGAAGATAAGTGTCGATTCTCAACATTCCAGCTTTCAGGATCAGCGCGGATCCTACACCTTCCAGGTTTACATTCAAAATATGCTTATGAATTACCCGAGAAATCTGATCAAGGAAGTGAACAAGGGCAACGAAAAAAAAGTCTCGGCGGTGGTTACTTGAGTTCATCGCAACTAAACCAGAACCACTGACAGAGATTTGTGAGCACCTGGTACTGCCTGTTCTGTCGGATGTACTCACAAGCCTGGCACGTGTTTTCCCCCGGGAAGAGAGTCTTCTTTACTCGGAAATGTCTCCTCCACCTGAAGTACCTGAGATACAAGGCATCGTTTTGGTGCAAATGTAAGAGGTGCTTGGCCAGAGCCGTAACTGTTGGGAAGTCGTTCACGTGGATGAAGGCGTCTCCAGGGACGAAGCGCTCATAGTTCTGCCTGGACGGGCCGAAGACTATGGGGACCGCCCCCAGATCCAGTGCGTTGAACAGTTTCTCCGTGATGTAGTCCTTGTGCACGGAGTTCTCGAAGGACAGGTAGAACTTACAGCTTGCGATGATTTTTTCGTACTCCTCTTCAGAAACCTGATTCTCGAACATGTTGCCGTAGGCGTGAATCGGGATGTACTTGCTGAGCTGCTCGTAATGCTGCACCCTCTTGTGTTGTGGATTGTAGTTACTAACGATCCAGCAGACCAGCTTGTCCTTTTGTGCAGGTACAAAGTCCATAAAGTCCTCACCCGGGCGGTCGTGCGGAACCAGGGAACCGTACGGCATGCTGATGTCGGCGTCTTTGCGGTAACTCAGCGAGACGTTGAACAGGTCGTTGATGCCGGGGATCTGAGGAGTGTTCGACGGCGACTCGAGGTTCATCCAGACCCACTTCTGGTGGTTCGGACGAGGATCCTGTGGGAGATTCGATGCGTCCGAAGCAATATCGCGGTGGTGGATCAGGACGGCGTCGGCTCTGGCGATGAAATCCCGGTTGGCTGTTAGGACACAGTTGTTAATGTTGAACTGGGAGCTGCAGAGGTCAAGATCGAAGGTTTGGTTAAAGGGCCAGAACCAGATGAGCACCAAGACAGGAGGGCGTGCAGAGTTTCTTATGGCTGCTTCAAGTTCTCGGGTCAGATATCGAAAGGACGGACTGTAGTAGAGCAAAGCGATCAGGTAGACGGTCATCAGCAAGGCCACGGACCACATCCAACGCCTCAACTTGCACCCTGATTTGGGCAACATGGTTCCTGCAAATTCAAATAAAACAAGAAATAAATATTTCAAAACGAGTACAAAAATCCTTGCTCTTTTCAGACCTTTGAAGGATTCAAGTTTGTCTGGTTGATGTGGGAGAAAGCAACGATAAAGATCATGTGTCCTGTTACCATGAAGATGTGACGACTCAGCACTTTACTGTAGTTACTTTTTAACACCTTGCTCTGTGTGAATCCCTACATCACATTACTTATTAAAAGATCAGTGAAAACCTGGGTACGGTGGCATGATAATAATGAATTTTTGGAGCTGGGTAAATCTCCAAAATAAAAAAAAGAAAAACTTTGAGCCTCGGAATGTTCATTTTAAACACCTCCCACAAACCCAGCCCCACGCCTACGCTAACTCCGCCCACATCATGTCAAATTTCGAGTAAGGAACACATCGATACAATAACGACCCTTTTCTTTAAGGAAATTTCGAAATTCAATCAAAGCCGGAATTGGGATCAGATTAACTAAGGAATGCAGGATGGAAGCATTAAAAATCCATTGTGCGACACAATGTGCTCATTTGTTTCATACTCGGGTTCATTTAGCTAAATCCGTCGAGCCCGGCGTGCTGAAACACATCCTTGGAGAGATGCGAGCTTTAATAGATGTATTACCCCCCGCCCTCCTGTTTCGCTAGCTAATGTAACACATACGTCCTGCTCTTGACAATTACTGCGTACCTGTTCTCAAAATCATCTCCGAGGTACTCAGAGGAGCAATAACGCAGCACCCTCCGAATAACCATTTTCAACGTGCCGGATGATACTTTACATTTAAATGCGCATCAGTCTTAAGGTTATTGCCTTCGCATCACTTCCAGCTCGGAGGAGAGTTCTGTTGATTTGGAGATTTGCAGCTTCTCACTCGGCTGCGTGATTTGTCTGGAGCTGGGAGTCGCTCTTTAGGGGGAGATCTGCGAAATGCTTTATTCTCAATTGCAATCCTGCTTCATATGATGACAGGCTTATGGAAATGACTACAGTTTAATTACTTCCTTTTACTTATTTATTTATATAGCAGTATACTCTGTATTTTACTCGCCTCACGGTGTCGTCGTAACGCCGCTCTGGTAAACGCACCGGCTTACATTGTGCATGAATTTGACTATATAAAGCAGAAGTGTGTGTTTGTGAGCCAGGACACTGAGCCGACTTGATGCGAAATAAAAAGGTGCTTAGGCTTTTACAATGTACTGTAAAAAGACAAACACTCATTTTAGTAATACGCCTTATTAGGGTGGAAATGTACACTATCCGACCAAGGAAAGTCACACGCTGTTGGATTTCATTCACTGACCAACGCCCTGGAATAGGGCCAATCTGAACTCATCAAAACACAGGATCTTTTTACATTGATTCAAAGTCAAATCTTTGTGCTCCCTGGCAAAATTAAGCGTTTAATTTGTTTTCTCACTAACAAGTAGTTTTCTACAGCTGAGTTTTTATTATTATTATTATTATTATTATTTTGTATTTTTAGACCTGTACTGTATGTAAGTATCATTACACTTTGCACATTCTGTGTAATGTGTATATATATATATTTTTTTTTATCCTATTTTAGTTGTAATTTTCACATTTTTCATTCAAATTTCCATATTTTAATGTTATTTTTTAACTGGAGTTTAGTTTTATTGTATTCTTCTAGAAGAATCCAGAATCTTCCGGTACTGAAATCTTTCCATTCTATTCCATCTTTCCAATTAAAGTGGTATACTGGCATCCTGTGTATGGTTGTGTACAAATAGAATTTGAATTTGTTCTCTTCACATTGTGTGCATATGGAAATGCTCTTAGTTTCACTATTGAACATAGCTTTGTTTTTTACTGTTGATTTTTTCAAGTGATCTCCATTCATGATTTTTGCTCTTTTTTTTCCCGACCGCATTTATTCCACAAAGTTGACAGTTCACCACTATCCTTCCTTTGATCATGTGTAGAAGGCTTCTTAACCCAGCTCCAGTAATTTCAAATCTCCTTAATTGTTTTTTTGTTTGTTTGTTTTGTTTAATTCAGCAGAATAATTTGACCTTGTTCTTGACCTGCGTTCATTCAGTGTGTAGCTTATGCACGTCCTCAGAAACAAAACTTCAAGTGTCGACGTCTTTGTTTTCTTCATGTCTGGATTCTCCAGGCCGCCCCCTACAGGGATCCTCTGGTAATACGTATACTGTACAGCAGCGGTTCTCGACCTCATTCTTGGAGAACTGCAACCTTAGTGTTTTCCCTGCTCCTCTACACCCACTTCAATTAAGATTAGGCTGTTAATTAATTGATAAGTTAAACCAGGTGTGCTGTGAGCTGAGAACACAAAAAGAGAAAAATAAATCAAAGACCCTAGACCTAGTCAGCATGGCTCATACATGCTTACTTACCTCTGCGCCACGAGTGTTCTGTGGATTTTACATTGGTGGAAGTTTTACTCAAGTTATTGTTACTTAAATACTCAAAATTATTACTCATTCAATTATTTAGGTTAACAGTACTCAATGTGTTTAATTACTTTGAGCATTAGGGTTTACAGTGTACACGCGTTGGCTTTCTAATTACACATGATAAAATCTAAAGGCTCACTGTGTTAACATTTACTTTGCTTAAATTCGATACTAATAAAAATTGAATTCTACATTTGTACTGTAATTTTAGTACTGTGATTATGAATTCGTACAATGTTACACTTGTTTTTATCCGCTACTACGTGCAGCTCTAAAGGAGCTGCGGCTCATTAATCCTTGAGATAATGAACTAAGGCCTGAGGCGTCGGTCTAGAGTTATATAGCGCCACTCAGTGGTAAAAGCCAGCAACTGCATACTGTCGCCGTGAGGTGCGGCGGCAAATCTAGAAAACCGCTCGTCACACATCTGTACACTCAAGGTGATTTGATAATTAATTCTGATGTAAAATAAATAAATAAATAAACACGTACACAAAAAGAGTATTTTCAAATTTTTGAAACGTTTTTTTTTTTTTTTTTGGTTATTTTTAAACCTTTAATTTGAACTTTAGTAAATGAAAGAAAAGACAAAAAACCATAACAGTATATGATGTACTAGTTAGATTCAATACTGATGTTTTAACACTGTTATAAAAAAAAGATCAATTAGCACAATTAACGTACAAAATTAATAAGGGGCAGTTGTGGCTCAGGAAGTCGAGGCTCTGCATTGCTGACTGGATGCTCGTGGGGTCGAGCCCCAGTGCCACCTGCTTGCCACGGCTCTGCCCTTAATCTCATTGCCATATATAATACACAGCCAATGAGATGTACTATAGTGCCATTCCCATGCCTGAAGGGATGAGTGTGTTGTCGCAGGAAGGGCATTTGGTGTAAAAACCTGTGCTTATAACTTGGGGATGAAATGATCCAACGTGCCAACGGAAAGGGAAAACGCCCAAGCTAAAAGTGAATTCATTTATTTAACCAAACCAAACTCATTTGGTTGGTAGTGCAGCTGAAACTCCGAGCATGCAGCATGGAAGCTCGTGTCTATCAGCAGTACCTGTGATCATCATTCCAGCTTAATGTGCATTCTTTTATTTGAATTATTCTTTTTTTTTTTATTCCAGGATTGCTCAATTCCATTTTTAATAGCATCCCAAATAGAGCAGAGTGGGATTATACAGTATATGAGCGATGTGCAACACTCAGCTTTGAAAGCTTTCTTTCGTTCTGTGCTGATCCTGATGGAATTTACTCAGCTTCAGTGCGTGGATTTATTTCAATTTTATAAAACGTGAAATGACAAAATTTACCTCTGGGGCAAATCTTTCAGGAGTGAGCCGGAATCGGGGGAGAAAAGAAAAAAAAAGGGACATCCTCAACTTTGCATTTCAAGCAGAGACACATGAAAGTGATAATGCTCCATTTATAAAGAGAAAACGTTCCCTCAGTGTGTAGGTGGCTGTAAATGTGGCTTCATCTAGAGGAAAATATTCCCAGACTAACAAAGCACCTTCGATTCTTTTAACCTTACTGACTAGTCACCGTTTCCACACTAGACCCGTTGCTCCATGGTGAACGTTCAGACTGTGCGTTTTATAGACTAGTCGACTAACAAAAGAAGCGGAGTAAGCCATCATTGTGTTTAATTACGTCGCTCTTGGGACCGCTCGACTCATAATTGTGTTTCGCCGCTGATTATGACACTGCAGAAAGTCGCATAGGAAAGAAAAAATTTTTTTTTAAATCACACGACTCAATCTCACGTGTCATAATCAGGATAAGATGTAAAACATCAGATAGGATATCACAAATCCTGTAATTACTGTGTAAGCTCTCATTTCCCTATGGGAGTGGTTGTACTGTAGATCGGTGAATACAGTGAGAACGTCAGATCATACAGGCTGTACTGTACACCGCACTGGGGTTCTCCACACTAAAGCCGGAGACAATAAACCGGGCCTCTGGGACATGATAAGTGGCCGATCATTAAGCAATCTCCGTGTCATTATAAAGCTGTAAAGGGCCAACAAATAAAGTGGGAGTTATAATGTGCAGCTTTATAGTTGTTGTGGTGTCCGATCACACCGCTGTCCTCTGGCAAAGGCGCATGGTTAACAAGCGAGCGTGGCAGAATCGCGGTAGCTCTCATACGGCCACGTGGACACTCCTGTGGGGTTCTCAGACAAGTGTTTTGTAATTTGGTTTGTTTTTTCATTAATTAATATATTTTTTTTATTTACATTTATTCATCCATTAGTAAATTTATAAATCTGCTTGTTTTTTATTTTATCTATGTATTTATTACTCATGCACATTTTTTTTGTTATAACTCCTCATTTTTACAACACTTAAAAAATGTACAGTTAAAATCAAATAAACATAAAATCTTTTTCTTATTGTTCCTGTTTATTTTAATATTTATTTCTTTAATAATTTATTATTATTATTATAGTACTCTATGTATTTTTTGTTACAATCATAATTTAAATATAATACCATAAAACTATTACATTTAAAACTTTTTTTTAAATGTTTTTTATATTTTAGGCTGTTGTCCACGTATTTAAAATTGTATTTTGTTAACATTTAAACTTTATTTTTTACTTCCTTATTTCTTTCTTTAGCAAGAATTAGAAATCCATTTTGTATCCTTTAGACTCCAGAAATCACCACCCGGAATCACGTCTCTATTTAATTTAGAAAATTCTTGAAGCCATTGTCCACCTTTAACCCCCAAGATCCTATCTAGTCAGGCTTCAAAGATACACATGCCTCAGAGACTGTCACTGAAAAGCTACATGGTGTTAGATCAGCCATAATGGCATTCGCCCCATCCTACTCAACCTCTCAGCAGCCTTCGGTACAGTCACAAGACCAAAATCATTCCATCCCCATAAGTCGTGCGAGTCTGTGGTGCAGCATGGAATCAGTTTGCTTCCTATTTGGAAACCAGGTCATTTGAGGCGGCACGGAGGGGATCAATATCTGGTGTCCCACAAGACTAAGTACTTGGTCCTTTTCTTTTGTCCCTCCATAGTAGATCTCTGCCAAGTTCTTACCGGGCCATCTTTTCCTTCCCTCCCCCAGACACCCATGTTTTTTTTTTTTTTTTACACTCATTGCAAACATCTCATCATGGATGACAGCTCATGTTCTGAAATTGTATTCTGCTGTTCGCCCCAGGTGGTTCATCACTATGTCAGGATCTTACGATCTCCTTGGACAACACCGTGATCTCACCTTCTGTCATTTCATGCAACCATGGACAATCAAATATCCTTGCTCGGTCTCATTGCTAACCTGACACAGTCATGTCGATTTCTTCATAAGCACCTTGTCATTACGAGTCTGGATTACGGCTCTTGTTAGGTCTGACTACGCACCTTATACCCGATCCAGAATTATTCAAATGACATCTAAAGACCTACAGTAACTCTTCCACAAATATCTAAAATAGTATTTAAGCTTCATGTATACTAATCTTGCTACAGTATATAACCATTCAAACTGATTTTTAGCCAAATCAGGAAGTGTTTATTAACAGAGACCTTAAAGCATGTTGGTCTGGATAAGGAAGAAATGACAATGTACATGGAAATGGAAATGGAAATGACCCATTACACATGTCAGTCTCATGGCTACTCTTATCCACACCATTAACAAATTTAACAGATACCTAACAAGTGTGTCTGTAGCTAACAAGGTTCACATCTGCATTACTGGTCTAGATGTCATCAACCAATTTAAAAAGTGCTTTTTTTAATTAATTAAGTAAATGCAAGATTTATTAAATTGTTCACTTGGAAGCTATTGAAATGAGTTAAATCCTGTAGGAAGGAAACACCTGAAGGTTACACCTGAGGGCACGATCAGTACAGACCAGTAGGCATGTATGCATGCAGTATGTACTTTCAATCCTTAGATACATTTTCTTACTTTAAATGTTCAATATTTAATTGCATGCTTTAAAAAAAAAAAGATAAGAAAAGGCCAAGTTTAATGAAATGGAACAGTTAATACAAATGCATTAAACCCTACTTTTTGTGGATTAATAAAGTTTAAAAGTAAGTTATTTCTATTAAAGAAGTTCTGGGTGTGAAAGAAGAAATACAGTTCAGGAGTTTTTTATCATCCAAATTCCACCTTTTCCATAGAAAGACCCTAAATTCAGCCTTCGCAGATTCCAATCCAATTCAAGTTCAAGTTCAAATATGCTTTATTGTCACTTCAACCATATACAGTTAGTACACAGTGAAATGAAACAACGTTCCTCCAGGACCAAGGTGCTACATGCAACATAAATTGACACCATAATTGAGCACCCCTAGAAAGAATTGGGCAAAGTACACATTTGTCCCTATGACAAATATTACAAATATTACTCAAAGTCCACCATTTACATTTGTAGTAGAGTAAAAGTACAAAAGTACTCACCATCAAATTACTTGTACTAGCTCGCAGTAGCATTTTTCATAGTAAAAAAAAAAAAAAAAAGACACCTCTCTCTGTCTTTCTCTCTGCCCTGATTGAGAACGTGCCGCAAACAAACTCTGCTTCTGACTTGCATTTTAGGCGTGTCTCAAAGGAAAGTCAAGTCACACAATTATGCATAATAGTCAGCAGGTGGTGAAATTCCCACTTCAAATCCTACACAGCACTGCGGTTAATCAACACAGAAATGTAGTTGAATAGGAGTATGCATATATTTGCTGTAGCATGCACTGTAATAGAGTAAAAGTAAGAAGTAGCCTCTAATAAAACTACTCAAAAAATTTACAAATACATGAAAGATGTACTTAAGTACAGCAATGAAGTAAATGTAACTCGTTACTACCCATCGCCCATCAGTTACCTCTGTCAGTTACCTCCCACCTCTGCACATGGGATGTGCTGGACAAACACATCCGATCCACAGAAAGGATCTCAAAGGATCTGACGCTAAAGGTCTGGTGCCAGACACAACCACAGCACACATCCTGAGGTCCTGCAGAGCCATGCCCCAAGGGGCCAGAGCCACCCTGGTAGCACTAGGGGAACCCAAAAACCTAGGTGGGTATAATGTTATGGCTGATCACTATATGATCAAATATCAAATATGTATATCAAATAACTATCTTAAAACTGTCACAGGCATATGTATTTTTAAAAATGCTCGTACATTTTGGATGTTTTGATCAAGTCTGTAACCTTGATTATCTCCTTTTCGGCAAGTGAACAGCCAGTTCTTGAAGTTTCAGGTCTTCTGGAGTGTTCCTGGTATGCAGTGGTCAATACACACCAAAAGTAGTCCAAGGAAGGACAACCAATGAACTGGGACAGAGTGATGGGTGTCCAAGGCTCATTAATCCACAGGGGAAGCAAAGGCTAGCCTGTTTGGGTCAATCCCACAGAAGAACTATTGAAGCTAGTAGTGAAGAGGATAGGAAGAAGTCAGAATCGCAGTTTCCTGTGTATTGTGCTGCGCTGCCACAGATTGGTCAGAGTGCCCATGATAAGCCCTGTGCACTGCCGAAAGCTCCTACGATGAACATCATACTGTAAGTGGACCTCCGAGCAAATAAAAGAAGATGGCATGGTTTGACTGATCACATTTTCTTTAACATCATGGCTGGGTGCGTGTGCCAAACTTATCAGGGCAAAGATGGTGCCAGGATACACTGTGGAAAGAAAACATGCAGATGAAGACAGTGTAATTCTCTGGGCTCACATTCTGCTGAAAACCCTGAATTCTAGCATTCATGTGGATGTTACTTTGACACATAATGCCTAGAAAGATTTTTTTTTTTACAGATCAAGTATTCCCTGATGGCAGTGACCCTCTTTCAGCAGGATATGCGACTGAGACATACTGAAAAATCATTCAGGACCAGTTTGAGGAACATAACTATGAGTTCTAGGTGTCTGCAAATTCCCCTGTTCTTAATCTGATTGAGAATCTGTGAGATGTGCTGCAATAACACATCTGATCCATGAATGCCTTTTACAACTTACAGGACTTAAAGGATCTGCTGCTGACACCTTGCTGCCAGGTACCACAGCACAGGTCTTGTGAACCCCATGCCTTGATGGTTAAGAGTGATTTTGATGACACCAAAGGACCCTACACAGTATTAACCAAATGATTTTATTGTTGTGGCTGTTCGGTCCATATGGGCAGTTATATGCTTACTTTACTAACATTTGCAGACGTTGTTTATCTAATATGACTGCAAATATTCCAAATCCTTGTTTTGAACCAGCACTCGCTTACCTCAAAGTACTTACAGTATCACACTGCGCTCTGCACCACGCTCCCTCCGGTCCTCTAGCACTGCCTCCCTGGTCCCTACGATGAAGTCCTGAAAGAAGCTTCTTCTCTGTTCTGGTGCCCAGGTGGGGGAATAAACTTTTGTTCAAACAGCTGACTACCTTGCCTTATTCAAATGACGTCTAAAGACCGACCCCTTCCAGAAATACTGAAACTACGGTATGTTTCATGTGTCCTGATCTACAGTATATACATTACCTATATACTTGTTGGTATTTTTCAATCATGACCTACTGAGCTAGTAACAGGAAGTAGTTACAGACAGAGAATTTAAAAGCACTTTTGTACTGTTTGTTGGCCTGGATAAGGTCATTGGTGAAATAATGGAAATGGAAATGGAAATGACTCCATACATCCTATATCTCTATAGTCTCTTTGCTACCCACAGTGTTAAGAAATTTTTTAAACCTTTTTTGTTTTTGAAACTGTACTGTATATACTACCAAATTTTCATTGTGCAATCAGCTGCGGCTTCTCTATGCTACATACATACGTAGATACATACATAAAGGTGCACTCAAAATTGTTCAAGCCCCATCGATTTTTTTATTTTTTTTTTGGCCAAAATTACTAACTTGGAGCTGTTTGTAATGAATCAAGAATGAAAACAATATCAATTCAAATATTTCAACACAACTAATACGACGAGTGATTTCTCCGAATTCAACACAAACGGCCCCTTTTTAATGATTACTGCAGTTTCTGAATTATTCAACCTCATGAATAAAACACCTCATTAGAGCACAACTTTGTAAATCTGGTGTTGTCTGAAGTGCAGATTAGATGCCTCAGGTGCACAGTACTTGATTTAGAACGCATGAAATATCTGGACTTTCTAGAGATTTTTTTGATGCAGATGTCAAGAAAGTTGTCTATGAAGTTAAAAGATTTTTGAATAAAAGAATAAAAGTTTATTGCCTTGCACAAACAAGGACAATGATATAAAAAATAGCAAATGTTGTTCCTAGTAGGAAGCCTATTTTGCCACTACCTGGACATTACAGAAAGAGAAAGTTACAGTATTACTCATTGCTATCAGATTCCTGAGGAAGCAAGTGATGAAAAACCCTTGACTTTCTAGGAATTCTGTTCTAAACGCTGTGATGAAACCGGCTTTCATAAGGACTGTCTCAGGGAATTAAGAAAAAGAGCTACCGCTGAGGATAAGTTTATTAGAAAGATCAGCCTCAGAACCCACTGGTTTACAGAACCTTGGATTAAAGCCAACATAAATGCTTCTCGGAGTTCAAGTGGCAGACCTATTTCAGCATTCACTGCTCTGACTCAAGCCATTCTGGCTTTAATGGTTTCCTTGATCATGACAGAAGAACAACAAATAAGTGACTTGCTTGGGTCAAGAAACACCAAGAATGGACATTAGATCAGTGGAAAACTATCCTTTGATAGTTGATCCTTTGTGAAGGAAATGCAGCCAACTCAATATATCTGAGATCAACTTCAAACTCGAAAAAAACTACAGGGGACACAGGGATCAACTCCAGAATCACTTTTTCAAATGAGAACAAATACAACAAAATAATTGAAATAAGCTTAACACATACTATTTTATGAAACGTTGAGTGGAAGAACCCATCCAACCATTGAATAAGAAGGTGTGTCTAAACCTTTGACTGACAGATGAAGTAAATTACCTTGAATATCTACTGATATTGACAACTGTCAAGGGTTGCGTGTACTGGTCTGTGAGTTGCTCTGGATAAGGACATTTGTCAAATGACAATGCAAATGAAAATGTAAATGACTCACTACACGTCAGTAGTCTTTAGCCACACAAAGTGCAAATTGGCACCTGTCATTAAATAAATAATAAATGCCTCATTTATATATATATATATATATATAAATATTAAAAGTATCCATCTGGAAGCTATTGAAGTTATTTAAATCATGAAGGAATTAGAAAACAAGGGCTGCAGCCAAGCGCCTGTGGGGTTTACAGATCAGTAATCCCGTACACATTAAGCTCAGAGGTTAAATTATCCAAGTTTTATTAGATTACAGTATAGTTTTATTCTGATAAATAAAATGATGATGGTTTAAAAATGATCCACACTTCTGTTGTCCATATACTTGTTGACAGATACTTTAAAGCAATTCTGGGAGTTGCTCTGGATAAGGCATTTGCCAAATGACAATGTAAATGAATATGTAAATACATGACTCTAATGACTAAACATCTCAGTAGCCACTTTTTAAACCACAGTGCTTTTCACTCCTCCTATCCACAACATGGGGACACAGATGTGTCTGTAGCTAAAAAGGTTTACATCAGCATCGCCTGACTGTGCCTGTGTGTCATTAACCGAATGCCAGTTATTGTTTTAAAATATCAATATTATTCATGGAGAAGATAAACCATGAAGGAAAAAGAGAAATGTTGTGGATTGTTCTCTGACGATCATCGTGGTTGAGCTCGTTGAAGGTCTTCTTGAGCTCTTGTCATCTTCCAGTAATGTTTTTCCGCTCTTTCCATCTCTGTCGTAGATTTGCCCAGTTTCACACAGAATTCCATATTCGCTCTTTGTTCTAACTTGCTGTTCATGATGAAATAGCAGACATGGTAACACATATGGTTAGAATAGCACAAGTTGCACAGCTCCTGATGTACACAGCATGATGTCTTTTGTCACACTGACTTATGAAGGTCGGTGCTCCCTGTGAATGTGCGTGCAGACTTGTGCTGCCATTTGTTGGCGTGTTATAAAGATAGTCTTGAAACTTTTGTATACCACCTCGTAGTGAGATGCCGATCAGCTCACATGCACCAGGTGTGACAAACATGTGATAGACGTTCAAATAGTATAGGATTATCTTTAATTTAACATCTCAGCAGGGTAATTTTAATATTACTAAATATGCATACAGTACAGACCAAAAGTTTGGACACACCTTCTCATTCAAAGAGTTTTTTTTATTGTGTTCTTTATTGTGTTCTTTAGCCCAAACAAGTCTCTTCTGCTTGTTGCTTGTCCTTAGCAGTGGTTTCCTAGCAGATATTCTACCATGAAGGCCTGATTCACACAGTCTCCTCTTAACAGTTGTTCTAGAGACGTGTCTGCTGCTAGAACTCTGTGTGGCATTGACCTGCTCTCTGATCTGAGCTGCTGTTAACCTGCGATTTCTGAGGCTGGTGACTCGGATGAACTTATCCTCCGCAGCAGAGGCGACTCTTGGTCTTCCTTTCCTGGGCCGGTCCGCATGTGAGCCAGTTTCTTCGTAGTGCTTGATGGTTTTTGTGACTGCACTTGGGGACACTTTCAAAGTTTTCCCAATTTTTCGGACTAACTGACCTTCATTTCTTAAAGTAATGATGGCCACTTGTTTTTCTTTACTTAGCTGCTTTTTTCTTGCCGTAATACAAATTCAATCTCTTTGAATGAGAAGGTGTGTCCAAACGTTTGGTCTGTACTGTAAGTGTCATAATATATATAAAATCGATATATCGAACTTTCAGCTGCATAACACACATGATGTTATACAAGTTTTGTTATCTGTTATCACCCAAATGAGGATGGGTTCCCTGTTGAGTCTGGTTCCTCTCAAGGTTTCTTCCTATTGCCATCTCAGGGAGTTTTCCCTTGCCACTGTCGCCGTCACCCTTGGCTTGCTCATCTCATTATCTATACACATTTTTCTTACACATATATACACTTCCATAAATTTTTACATTTTCTTTTCATTTCTGTGAAGCTGCTTTCAGACAATGACCACTGTTAAAAGTGCTATAGGAATAAAATTAAATTGAAATTGAATTGAATATAATGATTATGCGATTTCTGTCAAATCTGTTTAAGTTAAGACTGAGAAGAATGACTGCAAAATAAGGGAATATATAAACTGGTTTGTTTATTCTTCAAATAACTATTTTTTAACTGTTTTAAGCATACATTTTAAAGAAAAAGCTTAGACATATAGACGCTTTTAAAACTCTTTTTGTCTATGATGCTATATTTTACTTCCGGTATGTGACAGCCACCTGATTCGTACTGCGCATGCGCGCACTTTCACTAACGCTTGAATGGCTCTCTAGACACTTCCGGGAACGCGATTCAGACTGTAAACACTTATGATGCATTACGTTTTTTTTTTCCGGTATTTGTTTAACATTATCACATAAGATAGATTTTGATATTTTAAAGTAACTACAAGTTTTTGTTTGTTTGTTGTGCAATGCAAAGGTGCACGTAAACCCGTGTGTGTATATAAGAAGCGCGCGGTGTAATAATACACAAAGACTACTCCTGGTGTGTGTGTGTGTGTGAGTGTGAGTGTGTGTGAGAGAGAGAGAGAGAGAGTGTGTGTGTGTGAGTGAGAGTAAGTGAGAGAGAGATGGAGGGGCTGATAGAGAGAGCGCTGGGCTGCAGCAGGGTGAGAGCTGTAGGTCTGTCCGGGGGAGGATGCATCAGTGAGGGCCAGAGCTACAGCACAGACTCCGGTACAGTGTTCGCCAAGATCAACCACAAGAGCCAGGTGCTGAGTTCTACTGTATATACTGTCCACAGATCAGTCAGAAAAATGTATACACACTTTAGAAATAGAAATGTTTTTTTTTTTTAAGAAATATTTTAATTCTAAATGTATTGCTACACATTATATTATTGTTATATGAAAATAATATGACAATATTATTAATATTATATTAATATAATATACATTATACTTTTTTGTCTCTCTCATATATCTAATATGTTTTATTTATTTTATATAATAATATTATTTACTTATTTATTTATTTATTTATTTATTTATTTACTTATTGAAATTTACATCTATAGATACATACTAAATCACTCAAATTTTTGGGAAAACTTGCAAATTTCTTTGTTTCACAAAGAAAAACACATTTTCATGCAATTTTTTGCACAAAAAAAAAAGTTCAGACTGATCTCCGCATCTGAACCCTATTGAGTTGACCATATGGTACGGAGGAAGACTCCATCAAACCAGTGGGAGATGCTCCAGAAAGCATGGGGTGAAATCTCTTCAGGTTATCTTGAAAAATTAACAGCCAGAATGCCTATGGTCTGCCAGGCTGTAATTGCTACAAAAGGTTTTTATTTAGGTGTTTATTAACGAAGGCAAAGTTTGAAGAACACATTCATAATTCCCATCAAAATCATTATTTCTAAGTCTGACAATGCCAGCATGTCTTGTTCTTTTTTCTATAGTTTCTATTCAGACTAATTTCGTGTCCATTTCTAAATGATCCCAAAAGAGATCCCAAACTTTTAAGTGATTGTGTACTGTATATACAGTATATTACACAGTATACACAGCATGAGAATCAGCAGTCACATCACAATACCTCGGTGCTGATTGTGATTAAAATTGCAACCACAATTTTTTATAAATATCTCAATTTGATATTACATTCCCTTTCTTTTGATCGTTGCTGAGATGTTTCTACACCTTGATTGGAGTCCACCTGTAGTAATGTAAATTGATTGGACATGATGTGGAAAGGCACACACCTTTCTATAGAAGGCCTTACAGCCAACAATGCATACTGTATCAGAGCAAAACCCGTGAAGTCAAAGGAACTGCTTGCAGAGCTCAGAGACATGATCAATCAATAATATTTTTATTTTTCCTGTCCATAAATATCTGAATTTAAACAACCCAGATTTTACTTGTACATGAATAGAAAAGGAAATATGTAAGGGGTATAAAAAAGACAATATGGACTGTACCTTTAGATGTCCAATCAAAAAATGAGTTACAATCTTTACAAGATGTCTAAAGATCTAAGTTGTTCCTAAGTACTCGAGTTAACAAATAACCAAAAAAAAAAAAAAAAACCTGAGCTACAAAACCTGAGCAGCGTCACTGTGCACGAGCCATGGGTGTTGCTGAATGATAAACAGAAGTGGTATTTTTTTTCCATAATCAAACATAGGTCTACTGGTTAGATGATCATTTATATTCATGGCACATGTTGATTTTCTCTCACACACACACACACAATTCTGAATCCTTTTCCCATACGCAGGCCAGACGCATGTTTGACGGAGAGAAAGCCAGCCTGGACGCCATCCTTTCCACGAACACCATCCGAGTGCCGAAACCAGTGAAGGTCGTGGATCTGGAATCAGGAGGAGCGGTGTTCATCATGGAGCACATAGACATGAAGTCCTTAAACAGGTTAGTGGTGTGTACTACTGTATATGGTGTGTGAATAACTGTCACAACATCAGCAATAGCTTTAATGATTAGAATTAAGAAATAAACACTTATTACGTATATAATGTTTTATAATTATTACTTAAAAGTTGGAAGTGCAGCGTCATCACCATTACTACAGTCAGTTGGAATGTCCAAATATTAATTAATGTCATTAATGAACTTTAATGAATGTTAAGATATTTAACTAGCTAGCTAGCTAGTAAGTTTGAAGATGCTAGATTTCCAAATATACAGTCGGCCAAAACACAGTATTGGTGCTGATTTTATTAAATGTTTTATATTTCATAATATATATAATATGTCTAAGAAGCTACTTCTGAAGTTTAAGCAACATGGAAGTGACCAATCTTGCTTCCCTAAAAATTTCAATTTGCAAACTTCAGCGGCTTTGGAAAGCTGATTTTATATGTGCCCCAAAAATGGCTATTTTTTATTGTATTATTCATACAGTAATAATTTAAAATGCAAATTATTCATATTTTCCCCCCAAAAAAATCTGTAGTGTCCGTAATCATATCAAATTTATGTCACAATATCTTAAACAATTTTGCATTTTAGAATAATTAAATTTTTCACATTTATGTCTTTTTATGTGAAATCTAAATTGGCCATTTTCATCTGATAAAATAATTAAGAACATCAAAAGATTCAAATTTCTAAAAGTTACAAACTTTACCATGTTTTGGCCGAGTGTAAAACAAATCACGAAAGATTTTCTTTAAAAAATATTTTAATTCCTGGAAAACATCATAAGAACATCAGCTGTTATTTGTACAGTTGACCTTGAAATATTTAACCTTGCTATTTAAAATTCTGTATTAATAAAAGATAAAACGTATTCCTCTGTATCGTCCTTAAAAGGTACGCGACTCAGTTGGGACATCAGCTAGCGGACATGCACCTCCATAATAAACAACAGAAAGAAAAACAGAAGAAGGAGGAGCAAACTGTTGGTAAAAGACCCCACTGGATGAGAGATATGCAGTGTTTCTTTATTAAAAATTGACTGGCTACACGTATACAGTATGAAAAGGAAACTGTGTTACATTATGTTACAGTAATATTGTGGTGTATCTGTACAGGAAAAGGAACCGGGCAGTCTGAAGTTCAGGTTATTGACAAGTTCGGGTTCCACGTCAATACCTGTTGTGGCTACATCCCTCAGGTAGGGGTGATGCATGAATCACCACACAGAAGAATCATGATACGTAACTGAATTGTACACACTTGGACTGTCGTAGGGATGCTGTAGCTCCTACGGGTCACAATCATTTGCTAACCTATTAGATTCATGTGGTTGGCAACGGTCTAAGTATAAAATAAAATAAATCACAACATTATTACAGTATGTTAACATGTGGTAACATGAATACCACAAAGGGGCTGTAAAACTGGCTGAGTTTTTTTATGGTTTACTTTGATGCATCTCTTCAGGTTTGTGGTATTTTTCAAGCAATTGTGTTCCCACACTGTTTCCCCTCCGATATCACTACACATCGGCTTTTATTCTCCGTTTCAATACGAAGAACATGTATGAGGCGCCGTATACGGCTTAAATCAAAATTCATTCATATACACACATGAAACACTGGCATATTAATATATGAAACAGTCACACAGACGTACAGTACTGTGCAAAAGTACACATTTTGTTATAGAAGTTTATTATGTCTGCATTATTATGTACAAGACCGTTCCCTACAAAGATACACTACAATTAATGAATAAATAACATTACAGAAGAATATTTGCATGCATGTAAAGAAAGCGACATATTACATGACAGACCAGTTTTCAGATGGGGGGAAAAAAAAATCAATAATGTCGACTGCTGGGTTTTGCATGAAAATTGAAAGGAGCGAGTGTGATGAAGTTACCAAAAGAACTCGTATTCTCCAGCATGCTCAGTAAAACCTAACATCTGTTCGGTATAACAGGAGATGTGTTTAAGTAAATATAGAGACCAGTTCGTTATTGGAGGCTCAGATTGTAGGAAACTCCAGTCCTGAACTATCGAACGACTGCAGTCATGAGTCCCCTGAGAACAGCTGTTAAAGAGAGAGAGAGAAGGAGAGATAACAGTTAGGTACAGTATGATCACAGTCACACAATGTATAAGGTGAATGTATATTTAGTGTAGAGTGCAAGCAGGGACTCCGGGAGGATTAACTATGACAGCATAACTAAAAGGGAGAGCCAGAAGGAAACACAGACATGAGGTTATAAATGAGGAATGAGTCCCGAACCTTAATTGGAAGACTATTCCATAACTTTGGAGCTTTGTAAGAAAAACGCTCAACTCCCTGCTGTAGTTTTCATAAAACGTCACAGGAAAAAACTACTGTATGTCAGCGAATATTTTTCATCATTATTTTCGTTGACGAAATGAACACTACCTTAATCTAAAACTAACGGTCTATTATGAACGTTTCTGCAGGCGAACGACTGGCAGGAAGACTGGTTGTGTTTTTACGCCCAGCAGAGACTTCAGCACCAGCTGCGATTAGTGGAGCAGTCGTATGGAGACCGAGAGGTCCGGGAATTATGGACCAGTCTCCAGGTAAGAAGAGGGAGAAGGAGGAAAAAAACCCACTATGTTTATAATATTCATAACAGTAGTGCGAGATGATTTATGTGAGCTCAGAGCACGTTTTTAGCAGACTACACCCCTGAATACGGTTAACATTATTACGAGCACTGGCTGCTGGATCGGTCTAAACGGAGCACACGGTTTTTAATGATGTGCTGCTTTTTTTAGCTTTTCATTTAGGAGACGGATTACCGCGTAGCCTAGAACCCCGAAGAGCCGAATTAGTTTCACCTCAGGAGATAATGCGACATTCGGTTTGTGGAGTCTGAGGAAGAGTTCGTTCAGAGCGAGTTGCAGCGTGCAGTGTTTATTATTCATTCAGAAGAGCAATTGTGATTTATTTGATATTTCTATTAATTTCAGATTTCAGAGATCCAACCCACTAACCCCTACCGTCCACCTACCCAACTGAACACTCTTTGGTGCACAAACATGGCACTGTTTGTCAGAGCATGTAGCCCTTGTGTTTTTTAACGAATAGCCCGTTCACCATGTGAAACTGTGTTTTCCTGCAGCGCATGTACGACCATCAGTATGGCTCTCGCGGTAGCAGCATAAACAGGTACAAGAGCAATAGCGCAAGAGAGATGATGGCTTGATGCACAGGATGTCCTGTACCAACAAATCAAGAAGTTTTCTCCCCTGAGCTAGCATTAGCAGGCTAACCAGTGTTAGCATGCTGAAAAAACTAACTAGAGAACCCCTGAACAGGAAATTTGTATCAGAGTTGGTGAATTTAATCTTTTTTTTTTTTTTTTTACCTTTAATGCGAAATATCTTCTCTAGTTGTGGATTATCTGACAAAATTATCACACCACAGCACTTTTCTTATGAATAACATCACAATATATAACAAGCTTAGCAGTAGTGTAGCATTTAATAGTCTTTATAAATACACGTCCATACAAACTAATTATTTTAATAAATAAATGTTTTGGTTCACATGTAAAACAAACAAACAAAAAAAAGTGAACGCAGCATGTTCATGTGTTCCGTTTCAGCTGAAGATCCCTCATCTGTTCGAGGGCGTGGAGGTGGATCCGGCGCTGCTTCACGGCGACCTGTGGAGCGGCAACGTTGGGGAGTACTCCGACGGCCCTCTCATCTTCGACCCGGCCTCGTTTTACGGCCACGCCGAGTACGAGCTCGGGATCGCTGGGATGTTCGGCGGCTTCGGGAAACAGTTCTACAACGGCTACCACGAGAAGATCCCCAAAGCCCCGGGGTTCGACAAGAGGCATCAGCTCTACCAGCTGTTCCACTACCTGAACCACTGGAATCACTTCGGTACCGGGTACAGGGGCTCGTCTCTGCGCATCATGAAGGAGCTTTCAAAGTAGAAACTGAGTCAAGATATACAATATATATAAAAATCAGTTTGGAGAATTGATTTCGGACGTTGTTCTGATTTCTGAACGAGGTTGTTTCACTCATAGTGGGTCGGATAAATATGCAGTATACGCTGGGCGGCTGATTGTTGTGACTAAAAGATTATTAAATGTGGATTGAAACCACTCTGTCATGTGATTAGAGGAAAATGTTGTTTAATGAAAGAGTTCCTTTCAATACCTGGAGGTTGACTAATTATCTGCAAGAATGCTTTATTTCTCTTATACAGTACGTACAACAGCAGTTTGTTTTCCAAATGAGTACCATATTTCATCTGTTAAAGCATGACAAACATGTCTACTCAACACTGTAATATTAAAAACACATTTTAATTTTTTTTTTTTTTTAAGAGAGAGAATGCTATATTACCAAGAAACAAACTACACAAACTTCTATGTGTTATGATGTTACAATTCACTGAAGACTTCTTACATAAATTCAATATTAACAATTTATTTTAACCTGTTCACATCTGTCATACAAGTCACTATGAATGATCTATTGCTATAGAAACAATAAGGTATCGGACCAGGAGCATTAATAGAAACCTGAGAGTCGTACCTGCACTACTGTCAGCGATGCTCTTATAGAAAATGCATCAACACCTTCCTGATCAGAGTTTAACGCTGTGGTGTAAAATGTTCACGCTGGACGCTTTGTGATGTTCATACTAACTGTTTGCAAACGGTGCGTGTTGAACTAACGCATTAATCACAAATACCAGGATCTTGCTTATGATTTGGATCTTGCAGGTGCTTCCTTGTGTAACTGGTTAAACTATTTTATTTTATCTTAACAAAAGTCTTAACTCAAATGCATCTTACAATTAAATGTATCTATGCAAATAAAATCTGTCCTTTATGTTTCTTCATTTATGATAAATCTAAGTATTATTATTATTTTACAATCATACAATGACAGTTGAGTCTTGTGTGACTGCTGGTCGAAATTATAATACAAGTTTGTTAATCTTCACTTACAGTAGTCTTTCTTGTGACTGTTTCTGTAGTGTAATAAGTCACACGTCCCGAGTAATTTACTTGCATACGACTACCATATTTGGGCGGCATAGTGGTGTGGCACAGAAGGTTTGATTACATAGAAGTCATGAATCAAAACTTCCTGTGGAGGTGCGCTGTCAGTCTTTAAAACATGTCTGAAGAACGACCCTTTTCTTTAGTACTTAATTTCACACACCATTAAAAATGATGGGCAGTATCCTAGTAGATCAGTATAAGGACTTATTTACTGTTAGAGATTTCACAGCTTTTATGGAAGTCACTCTGCATAAGCGCATCTGCCAAATGCTACAAACCTGAATGTACAGTAGATGTATTGAACATCATCACCCAGAATCCAGGGTTTTTTCCTGAACTTCACATCCAGTGTTCCTGGAATCCATAGACAGTGACCTGAACCTCATATTCTGTGTTAGGCCTTCCATAATACTTAGATTTTCCTTTACCATCTACTGTACTTTGTTAAAAGCATGTATGGTGCCTTCCTTATACCCAAGGTTGTTATACAGCACGAACACACACAGGTTTTTAAAATGTGATGAATAAAGTGAAAGATTGAGGTCAAAAGATTTCCAATGTTTGGATTCCATGACCCTAAAATATTGTCCAAGTATCAAGTAAGCCGGACATGGCTTAATACTTTACGCCTACTGTATGAACAGAAAAGCAGCTCAACACACTGGACAAGCTACAACACTCTCCTGTCAGCCAGAGTGTCCTTCTAAACCTTATACTGTAATTATAGCTTCATCGCTTTACAAGGCGAGGAGAAGAAAATGGAATCTGCCTAAAGCACAGGTATTAGTGTTTTAAAACGAATCATCTAACATCATTAACAGCCCTTGGAGTGGCTGCGTTTGTCTCCTACGGTTGTACAAATAACCTTAAAGAGATGCAGAACATGATTAAACAGACGTTGCTTAGCAAAAGTGTATTAGCCTGCTATTGAAGACGGATCTCAAGTCCGGAGGGTCTGTTCGTGTTTGGATAGGCTTCCCATCAATCATTTTACAGACACTCTACGGTCGCAGTATGTCCTGGGTTATATAAACATGGGTTATATAAGCAGGAATAATTCAAATGTCAACTACCCAACCACAAGAGAACTATTGTACCTCATGCATCTTTGAATGAGCATATCGTGATGCATTTCAATTGTTTATCCTATTTTTTGTACATGTAATATTTAGAGTCTGTCAGTTGTTGAATATTTTACAGGAAGAAGGGGGAAAAAAAGTTATGCCAGGGGATTGGGCTAAAAAAGGGCACCAATGATTATATGTAATTTATCAAAGCATGACACCATCATTTTTACACTTTAGGTGTTGCATCTAATTTTGTAGATGGCCAAAACACAGTTTTGCTGATTTGTATGTTATACATATAATACAGCCAAAGAAGCTACTTCTGAAGTTTATGCAAAATGGAAGTGATCAGTCTCGTTTCCCTAAAAATTGAGTATTGATACTATTAAAGCATTATGTGCACAATTAAGGATTTTTATTCCAAATTCATGTTGCAATGTGTGAACAATTTTACATTTTAGAATAATACACTTTTTCAGGTTTGTGTCTTTTCATGTGAACTCTAAATTAAAATCATTAAAAGTTACGGACACTACATAAAAGGGCATGAAATTGTATTTAGCAAACGTGTTGGGTTTTTTTTATTCAGTAAAAATGTGAATGTTTATTTCAAATTGGATCTGGAAATAGGAAGCATTAAGTATTATGAAAAATGGTGTTTTATGACCCTATCTGAAAATTCACCTTTTTACCTACCTAGGCGAGACTTTTTAGCACCAATACCACCCACATACATCCACCTAATGATGAGCTGGTAAGCTGCTACCCTTACAGTATGAAAAAGGGTGCTTACTGTATGACGCTGCCTACTGTTTTTGAGGAAGAAGAAGTCTTTAACCAAATAAAGCAGGTTCCCTCCAGCTCTCACCACCAAGAACCTCATATTGGGCGAAGAGGGCATTTCTATTGAAGTATTTCCAAAAATTGGATACTTTGAGGCAAGCGTTGAATTCGTCCTTACATTGGCGGTTGATACCCTTGAGCCTATCTGCAGCTAAATAGTTCTTCTGTCCAAAGAGTATTTAACCCAATTAAACAGGTTCCCTCCAATTCCAATTCTGTGCATTTTGGTTAGCAATCCCTCTTTCTACCGAATGGGATCTACAGTTGGTGGTAAATAACCTACTAGATTCCAACTGCCATTAAACAACAAAGAAGAAGAAATACTACCTGTGCAAACACCAGCCAAACTGAATTTCTAGATAGATAGACAGAAAAAAAAAAAAGAAAAAAATTCTATATTACTGAGGAACCACAAACGGCACATACACCCACAAGTTGATAATGTTACAAGTCACTAACACTGGAGACTCCTTCCTTCCATAAGTTCCATATAAAAGACATTAATTTTTAAAATAAACATTATAAAATCATGCAGGCGACACAGTGACTCAGTGGTTAGTGCTGTCGCCTTGCACCTCCATGGTCCGGGTTTGATTCCCGCCTCACGTTCTCATCTGCATGCGTGGATTTGCATGTTCTCCCCATGCTTGTGGGTGGGTTTCCTCCGGGTGCTCTGGTTTCCTCCTACAGTCCAAAGACATGCAGTTTAGGTCAATTTACTAGGCTAAACTGAGTTCCCAAAAATGCCTGTAGGGTGGGAATGAGCGTGTGTTTATGTGCGCGTGTGCAGCCTGTTATGTATTGGCACCCCATCCAGGGATAGGCTTCAGGTCCCACATGATGCTGTATACAGGATAAAGTGGTATAGATGATGAATGAGTGATTGAGTGAATGAGTGAGTAAAATTTTCACTTTAGATTTGTATACTGACTGAATATATACTGTAATACTATATACTGTAACCATTCAACAACTCACAGGAGATATATATCTCCTGTGAGTTGTTGAATGGTTTACAAGAAGAGGGAAATGAAAGTCATGGCAGAAGAAACTAAGCTAAAAAGAAAGGGGGGAAATAAGGCATATAAAAAAATGAAGGAGAAAAACGCGTTTTATGTAGGGACGCATTGAACGCTGTGGGTTTCCGTACCTCGTCATTTAGCTGCGTCATTGTGGGAAACAGAGAGTTGTTGCGCGAGAGGAGGTGTTATTTAACAATTAATGTTAACTTGTTTAAAAAAATAATAATTAAGTAGCAGTTATAGTGTTGATAGGAAGCCGAAACAGGAGAGACTCTACGCCTCTTTTTCTCTCTCTTTCTCTCACCTGGAGCAGTTTGGAGACACGATGGGGCTGCCGGATGCAGAAAACGCGAACGGAGATGATGGAGCAGGAGAATCCGATGTCATGTCCAATGCCAATCTCCTGGCTGCGTTTACCGAGAGCGCCGAGGTCCGAGCCCTGATCTCCAGCCTGGTGGAGCTGCAGGAGGAGAACATTAAAGCCCAGGAGGCCACCATCCAGAGGTTCACGGGTGAGTCTGTCATCCATCTCCTCCACCTTATCCTAAATTCCGGATCTTTAGGGAGGATTTACAATGGAATCAGGTGTGCCTGGCCACGCCCACACACGCCCTGACACTGACCTGTCACAAGTCTGCAACACTGAGGATCAGACTCATGTAAAACAACAACATTTAGAACATCTAAGGTACATGGCAGCCTTATTAAAACCACGCCGTCTTGTCCTTCACTTCTGAGACATGATGAGTATGATCCTGAGAATGAATTTTTATTATTATAGCCATATTTCATGCACCTATAGTGATGCAACAATTGTTTAATACAACAGGACTTAATCTTCAATCTTGAGATTCAGTGCAGGTTTCAACACAAGCGTCCGACTTGAAGTCCCAGGATTCAATTCGGTACTTAATGACGATGAGACTGTGCAGGTGACGGGGTCTCCTCCCTCCTGATACGATATTATAACGATACACAGGTGCCGATTGCGATTCTATCTAATTATCACGGTTTTATAAATAAATCCGATTTTATTTTATTTCCTGATTTTAAGTTCATAGATTAAGAGAAAAAGGCAGATCTAAAGCTTTTTGATAATGTAACACCATACAACTGCGTTTCTGTTACGTCACTCTGAAGCTTCTGCACTCTCGGGTATAACTCTTTAGAATCGCTTATATCTGGGGCCGATCATGAGTCACGGACAATCAAACTGAAAAACAGACAGTTTTGGTCACTGGCAAATCACTCGGTTCATCTCTATTATAAATGTAACAATTTTTTTAAACAATCTATTTTGGAGTCAGTGCAGCAATACGGATTGTCGAACACTAAAGAACCATGATTCGTAACAAAAGGATTTATTCGTTTATTCATTTTTCCCCATCTCTACTGCACAGTCTAAAGAGTTAAAGCACCACTGTCACATCAGATGGCATTGTGGGTAATGTAGGAAGGTGTATATTAGAACAAAGTAGTTTGATTACAAAGCAAACCTCGGACATCATTCGAGATCGTAAATAAGGGAGATTCCTATTTTAGTGTTTTGTTTTTCTAGTGCTTCACTGTAACATTAAATTAAGACAGGAAGTGAACACAAGATCAGATCCAGGAAGTCCTTCACTGCTCGTCCTCGCGGGTCCAGGGACTCGCCTGCCGCTCTGGCATTAATAAGCACTCTGGCTGGTGTGTTTACTCGTTACTGACCGTGATGATTTTGTGTCCCAATGCAGTTATAATGAACCTCTATCAGGAGCAGCCACATCTTCTGGACCCTCACCTGGGTAAGAACCTCCTTCTTCACTTTTCACATAGTCTCTCTCTCTGCTCACTTGTCTCCTTAATTTTTGTCCTCTATTCTCTCTCTCACTCCACTCCCTCTCTCTCTCTCTTCTGTCTCTCCCCACTCCATTCACATTCTGTTATGGCTCTTCCTTAACTTTACTTTCTTTCTCTCTCTCTCTCTCTCTCTCTCTCTCTCCATTTTCTCCTCTCTCTTCTGTCTACCATTGTTTAATTCCTCTTTATGTCTTCTCTTTCTCATCTCACACCTCTCTCAGAATATTTAACTTATCTCTGTCAGGGTTTTCTCAATCCTGGGATGCTGTGTGTCTCTTCTGATTTTCAGAGTGGATGGTGAACATGCTGCTGGACCTGGTCCGTAGCAAAATGTCTCCCCCGCTGCTCATCCACCTCAGCTTTAAATTCCTCTACATCATCTCAAAGGCGAGGCGCTTTCCAAACTATTTTTCCTTCAATTTTTTCTAAACGTCTGGGATAGACCAGGCAGCACTGAGAACAATTTAGCGAGCAGCAGATTTATCACTATAATGATAATGAAAGTAAACATCTCTGGTGTTTTTGGGATGATGTGCAGCCTATACTTTTTATAAGGCAGTCTTGAATTGTGTGTTGTGTTTATTGTGTCTTGTTTGTTTATTGCATTGTACTGCAATTGCATGCTCTGTGTGTGTTGTGTGTGTGTGGATCCTGTGTATGAAAGGGTTAACATGTCTTTTCTGTTCATGTGTCTCTAACTTTCCTGTACTTGAGCAGGTTCGAGGCTACAAGATATTCGTGCAGCTTTTTCCACATGAGGTGTCAGACATGCAGCCGGTGCTCGATCTCCTGTGCAGACAGAACCCGAAGGACACAGAGGTGCGATTCATTTATAAATGATTCAATGTGACTCAGCATTCACTTTATGATTCACTATAAGATTCACTTCACCCATCACTTCCAGAATAACTTCAACATTCACTTTATGATTCACTTTATGATTTACTTTAAGATTCTCTTCACCATTCACTCTATAATTCACTTAATAATTCACTTACAGATTCACTTTACGAGTCTCTTCACCATTCACTTTAAGATTCACTTTAAGATTCACTTTAAGATTCACTTTAAGATTCACTTTAAGATTCATTTTAAGATTCTCTTCACCATTCACTTAATGAGTCACTTTTTCACTTTACAATTCACTTACATTTACATTTAGGCATTTGGCAGATGCTCTTATCTTACAAAAAGTGCTTTAAAGTTTACATCATTGGATAGATATTTACACTCGGCTACTAGGTTAATAACTAAGTGCCATCAGTCACACACAACTGGGAAGTGTTTTATTTATTTATTTATTTATTTTTATTTATCCAACTATTGGAGAAACAGATACATATGGAGTCATTGTTTAAAGATCGTCAAAGGTCGCCACTTCACCATTTGCTTCCTGATTCACTTCACTTTTATGATTCACTTTACTTCACTTAACTTTTTTTTCTGCTTTGCGACAATGTCAATTGTTGAATTGAGTTGAACTTTACAGATCAATTCACGATTCATTTAAGGATTAATTTTTGCTGTTTTCTTCACCATTCACTTCACCATTCGCTTTCCGAATCACTTCACCATTCACATTACGATACACTTCACAATTCACTTCACCATTGAGCATATGAATTACTTTACCATTAGTTTTACGATTCACTTCTATCTCTTCTCTCTCTCTCACTCTCCATCTCTCTCACAGACATGGGAAACCCGCTACATGCTCCTCCTGTGGCTCTCCATGACGTGCCTCATCCCGTTTGACCTCTCGCGCCTGGACGGCTGTCTGACCTCTGACCACGAGCAGAAAAGAGAGCCCATCATGGATCGCATCCTCTCCATCGCCAAGGTAACTTCTCAAACCTTCATCTGCAGTGTTTTGCACTGTGAATATACAGTCCATAGGTACAATACATAGGTACAATACATATACAGTACAATACATACTGTGGCTTTGTCTCATCTCTAATTGTGTGTGTGTTTCAGTCCTACCTTCAAGTCAGCGATAAATCCAGAGATGCCGCTTCAGTGCTCGTATCAAAGTAAGTGAACTGTTCACATGTTAGAACGAGTGCATTAATGTAAATCAGTGATGTCCAGCTGCACTACTGACTGTGTCGCTGTTCTAGAAAATTAATCAACATCTTCTGACCAATCAGGAAGGAGCATTTAACAGCAGTGAAATGCTGGGAAAATATATAGTCAAAACGGTCTCCAGGATCTCTTTTAATTATTATAAGAAAATATCAGGTTTTTGAGAAATAATATTTGCACTTTGCTACATATATGCTTGTATTTTAGATATTTTATCAAAGAAAGAGAAAACACGAATAAGGCACAGGTATTGGTCATATACTTTTGTTGCCGATTTTTTTTATCATATTATTGATTCACAAGCATAAAATAATAAAATATATTGCAGCCAATCATGCTGAGGAAAAAAAATCTCTCTCTCAAAAAAAAAAAAAAAACACTCCTCAGCTCTGAATTTATAAACATTTATTTAGCTGCATGATGTAGTTCATGTTCATGACCACTAGATGGCTCTTGAGTACTGCTTATTTTGAGTGAGAAACTAATTCTTAGATTCATTCTAATTCTTTTTAATATGTTATTGTACTTGTATGTAAATCTATATATAAGTTGTAATGCAAAAATAGTGAAAATGTGTATTTTATTAGATTCTGAAGAAGATATTTTGTACTTTAGCTCAAAAAGGAGAGACTCGTCACTGATCTTTCATTTCATTTTTGGGGGAAAAACTATGTGGTTTGTGCGAGGGATAAATGTATATGATCTGTTCAGACTATTTATCACTGGATAAAAGTTGTAATTAGAAGCACTAGTACTAAAACATAAAGAAAACATCATACATTTGCATAGTTTAATCTATAGCAGTGATGGTAAGTGTTTAAAGACAGTATGTTTTGTAAACCTTTATGTAAATGTTAATCCTAACCGACTCTGTGACTCGACTCTGCAGGTTTGTGACGCGGCCGGATGTGAAGCAGAAGCGCTTGGGGGAGTTCCTGGACTGGACCCTCAGCACCATCTCCCAGACCAGCGATCTAAGTGTGTTGGACACAGTGGCGCTGGACGGAGCTCTGCAGTCTCTGGTAAAACACCTGTACATTCATTTAGTTAGAAAATTTCACTACATACTCAGTGTATACCTCAATTACAGGTGTAAAGATCAGACAGGACATGTTTGATTTCTGTATAGATCAGAATAGACTATGTCTGATGTCTGATTTTATCTAAATGCATGTGTGTAGATCAGACGGGACATATTTGATGTCGGATGTTTACTGAATGCAGGTGGGTAGATCAGACAGGACATGTTTGAAATATGTCAAGACTTTTTTCAGATCAGACAAGTCTGTGTTTTATGTCTGATATTAACTGCATGCAGGTGTGTAGATCAGGCAGGACATGTCTTATATTGACTGAATGCAGGCAAGTAGATCAGACAGCATATTTTTTATGTCTGTATATTTTAGAAAAGTCTATGTCTGATGTCTGATATTCACTAAATGCATGTGTATAGATCAGACAGGGCATGTTTGATGTCTCATGTTTACTGAATGCATGTTTGTACTGTAGATCAGACAGGACATGTTTGATGTCTCATGTTTACTGAATGCATGTTTGTACTGTAGATCAGACAGGACATGTTTGATGTCTCATGTTTACTGAATGCATGTTTGTACTGTAGATCAGACAGGACATGTATGTCAAGACTATTTTCAGATCAGATAAGACTATGTCTGATGTCGGATGCATACTGAATGGAGGTGTGTAGATCGGACAGCACAGGTTTGATTTCTGGAGTGCAGCCTTTTTTGCCGTTTTCCATTATTATTTTATTTAGTATTATTTCTATAAAAGAGTTCAAATGTACTCTAACTCAGACTGACTCTTGTGTAGTTTGGATTGGACAGTGGGATTTTCTGGTTCTTCAGGGCAGGTTATGAACGTATTGGTTTTTGCGCCACACCCTTAATGCAAGCTGTTAGAGGCAGCCGTCAAACTGTAGAGGTTCAGGTGAGAAAGCTGGTGTGTGTGTGTGTGTGTGTGTGTGTGTGTGTGTGTGTGTGTGTGTGTGTGTGTGTGTGTGTGTGTACAGGTGAACAGGTGCTTTTCAGAAGTCAACTGAGGTGTTGTTATAACTTGGCAAGATGTTTTATTTCCCACCTGTTGTGCAAGCTGAAAACACACACACACACACACACACACACACACACACACACACACACACACACACAAGTCTCATCTGGAGTTTGTATGTGTCTTATGTGTCTGTGATCATCAACACAACTGTTTGTTTTAAAAAAGAGAAAGTGTGTGTGTGTGTGTGTGTGTGTACCGGTTGCTGCGCATGTTTGCCTCCGTGTGCTTCTTTTCACGCCTGAGGCTTTCAAAACTGGCTCGGTGCGATAGGAATGCCAGCGGAAACAAAAGCGCCATCAGAGTTTTGCATGACATTAAATGTCACCAGGCTACTGCTTCGGCAAGCGAGGACTAGACGCGCATTCCTTCAAGGTTTCTGTTTACAGTAAGCTGGTGCATAGATCTAGACACAGATACACCCCGAGTTATCAGCTACCTCAACAAATAGTTTTTTTCCTGTAACAACATTTTTACAAAGATTTCCCTCATGGTTGAGATTCTGAGATAAATGTACGTCTTCGAATTCTTGATTCTGATTGGTCATTTTATATCTAGAGAGAGAGAGAGAGAGATATGATTCTCACTCACTCATCATCTATTCATCACTCACTCATATATCTATACCGCCTGGAGCCTATCCCAGGAGACTTAGGGCATGAGGCGGGGTACACCCTGGACAGGGTGCCAGTCCATCACAGCACACACACATAGACACACACACACACACACACACACACACACACACACACACACACACACACACACACACACACTACGTCCAATTTGGTAATGCCAATTAACCTAACCTACATGTCTTTGGACTGTGGGAGGAAACCCACCAAGCACGGGGAGAACATGCAAACTCCATGCAGACAGAGACGGGAGTCGAACCTGGCCGGGAATCGAACCCGGACCCTGGAGGTGCAACCACTACACCACTGTGCCGCAGAGAGGGATGATTCGTTTTTAGAAACCAATACAAGTATTGGAAATGTTAAACTGTCGTTGTATGAGAGGAATCAAACACTTCAGGGCATCCAGTTATAGGAAAATAATCAACTTCAGGGTCGCAGCAATAACTGATTATTATCTAAAATAGTGCAGATATAAATAGATACTGTAGGTAGAGATACAGTCTTGGCCAAAAGTTTTGAGAATAAAACAAATCTCAATTTTCACAAAGTCTGCCGCTTCAGTGTTTTTCGATCTCTTTGTCAGTTGTTATTCTGGTGTACTCGAGTATAATCACAAGCATTTCATAAGTGTCAGAGGATTTTATTGACAATTACGTTAAGTTTATGCATAGAGTCAATATTAGTAGTGTTGATCCTTCTGCTTCAAGACCTCTGCGACTCGCCCAATCAGTGTCTGGGTCACATCCCGACTGATGGCGCAGCCCATTCTCGTATTTTGTCAGAATTTGTGTCTTTTTGTTTGTCCAGCTACCTCTTGAGGATTGAGCGCAAGTTCTCAATGGTATTAAGGTCTGGGGAGTTTCCTGGCCATGGACCAAAAATTTCAGTGTTTTGTTCCCCGAGTCAGTTAGTTATCACTTTTGCCTTATGGCAACGACCTCCATCATGTTGGAAAAGACATTGTTCGTCACCAAACTGTTCCTCTCAGCGGATGATTGTGTACCATTCTTTATTCATGGCTGTGTATTGTGAGTGAGCCCATTCCCTTGGCTGAGAATCGACCCCACACACAAATGGTCTCAGGATGCTTTACTGTTGGAATGACACAGGACTGATGGTGTCACTCAACGTTTCTTCTCCGGACGAGCTTTTTTTTTTTTTTTTTTTTTTTCGTGAATGCCCCAAACAATCAGAAAGGGGATTCATCAGAGAAAACGACTTTTGCAGAATATCATTCTGTCCCTGGTGTTTTTCCTGGAGATGAGTGGCTTCCTTAAAATGTATGAAGGTGAGCGCTACCAGTTCCGTCTCATGCCAACAGTAAAGCATCCTGAGAGATACTGTACATAGACAGATAGATAAAGTACTCATATGGAAGAAAATCAAATACTAAGAATTAGAAGTAATTATAGTGCATTATAGTGATTATATAAAATGAGTAAATAATAAAATGTGGACGAGTAGGTACAGTGTGATATCTGGGAATGGGGGACATTCTGATACTAGAGCATATTGAGAAACCTCTCATTGTTCCCCAGGCTCAGCTCTTCAAGCACGGCAAGCGAGAGGACTTCCTGCAGTATGGTGCGTATGGCCTCCACGTGAACATTCAACTCGTTTACGCCGTAATTAAAGAGCAGCGAGGTTAACGTGATGTGACGCGATGTTTCCCAGCCCCCATGGTGCTTCAGTGTCTGGACCAGAAGAAGATAGCGGAGAGCAGTCAGACCTTGCTGAGGAAGCTGGCTGTGAAGGTGGTGCAGAGGCTCGGGTTAACATTTTTGAAGCCGCGGCTGGCCAGGTGGAGGTAAGAGCAAGAAAAGCTTATCTACGTCATTTATCTTTCTTCAATACAAATGTTTCAAGTCAACGAAACAATAAAATTTTTTAAAAAACATTCACTAGATGAATCAATTTGTATAGAGACTTGCTATCTATGTATTCAAAGATAAATAAGTAACTAAATAAATTAATTAATGCATACAGGTAACAACAAAAAAGATATGGAATTCTACAACTGGGTAGTCGAGCGACCTACAAGAAGACAAGACAACCTTTTAAATATTCAGCCGTTTTATCTAAACATGACACACGAGTGATGCGTTTTATCTGAACCTTTATTTAACCAGCTTGAGATGATCAGTCTCTTTTGCTCCGTGGACCTGGCCACAATGGTGGCAATGCGGATCCTAAATTGATAAAAATACAAAACGCAAATCACATATAGACATAATGAAATTACAGATATATAATAAGAGTAGGAGGGAACAGGTTTGCCACAGCACACTTTAAAAAAAATTATAATAAAAAGGTCAGATTTCATTAATTAAGAATTACTTAAGTTTATCATCATGTTTACCAAAGGCTTAAAAGTAGTCAATGACACAAGACTAGTTGAATCACTAATTTTGTAAGCTGGTGGAATCCAGTTTATCAACAGCGTCGAGAAGTTTACTCAAGGGGCGTGTCCTTGTGATGAAATTTCTGGGGAATGAAAGCATAAAAGTGATTGATGTATACAGAAGACTTCAAGCACAGTACGGTGATGAGAATTTTAGCCACAGTAACAATTGTATGGTGCAAATATTTTAAGGAAGGCCGTGACACATGTGTGACACATTCAGCGAGTGGAACGTCTGATCCTTCAAAAATCGACGTCGCCAACTCACGGAAGAGACGTATCTGTCTATGGGAACTGCACACCAACACCATTTACACATTACAGGAACTCAGCTGGGAGTTATTGCCACATCCCCTAATACTGTCCTGACCTCGCTTCAAGCCATTTCCACATGTTTGGGAGATTAAAGGAGTTCTTGGTAGGCCAGCGTTTCTGAATCGGACAGGCAGTCCGATCATGGCTCCGGTGTATTGAGAAAACCTTCTACTTTGATGGTATCCACGTACTAGAGAAACCCTGGAAGTTCCTAAGTGCATTAGTGTAACAGGGGATTATATAAGGGAGTTTTTAATCTCATTACTGTGTTCTGTCATTTCTAATTAAAAGTCCGACATTGACTCGGATACCCCATGTATTAATTTGATTAGAGAGCGATGAGAGATCACTGTGATGAACACCATTTATTGATCATGCCCAAGAACCTCAACCCTGTTGGGATTCACATCTTTGAGTCTCCTCTAAAGAAAAATGGCAAGAGTGTGTTACAGACAAGTATACAAAAGAATAAAAAGTGCAGGATTACATGGTTAAGCAGGGTAGTAATGAGTCAGGGTAAAAGTCAGAGGTGAAGGGAAACGAGTCGAACATGAAATCAAGGATGGAGTAGACAGAGAGAAAGATGGACAGAGACAGCACAGTACCAGGGTTAGTTCGTGACTCTGCCACTCAGCAGGTATTACGTTTAAGCCCCGGCAAGATCCTAACACTCAACTGCCTAAGGAATGCTGTATCCTGAAATTGTGCTGTATCCGAATGTGGCAGTGGATCTTTTGGCTGCTGTGGGTTGTGGGATGGAGCCTCTGTGAATCAGACTTGTTTGATGGGCCACATGTGTTGGGCTGTGGTGCAATGGGTGTTCTGGTACCTTTCTACCTTGGCCAGCATTAACTGATTGGAACAGATGGGCTGGCCTTAGGTCCACATAGGAATGGGTGAGCCTTGGGCACCCATAATCCTGTTGTCTGTTTAATGTCTTAATGTTTTCGCTGATGGGTGTGTGATGCTATACAAGTCCCTGTGAAAGAGCCATAGATACTGTGCCATATTAGATTATGTTATAGATGTTATAGAAGTGAATGAAAACCTTACTGACTGTGCTTGTCATGCAGATACCAGAGAGGAAGCCGGTCTCTGGCGGTAAACCTCAGCCAGTCGGCGGCTGCTGGAAAAGTGCTGGATGTGAAACCCGACTTGGGGTCCATCAGCCCAGAGGAGGACTACGAGATCCCAGAGGAGGTGGAGAACGTCATTGGTGGGTTCCACTTCACTTCGGTGAAAAAGATAACCGTTACCAAAACAGCCTGATAACAGAGATTAATAATTAAAGGCATTGGGACTACGGTTCGGAAGATCCCAGGTTCAAATCCCATGACCACCAAGTTGCCACTGTTGGGCCCTTGAGCAAGGCCCTTAACCCTCAACTGCTGGAGGGTCACTCTGGATAAGGGCATATGCCTAAATGTAAAATTATTTAGGTAAACCTTCACACATTAAATGGTCAAAAAGTGACAAATTCATTAAAAATGCCACCAAAAAAAACGAAAATACAAACTGATCCCATCTTCCACAAGTGAACAAATCAATCACTTCTTCATCTGTTGAGTATTTGTGCAATACCACCTCCTTCTGTCAGGGAAAAAGATTAACGCATTGTACAAGACAACAAAAGTTTATTAGATACTTTTAGTAGTTTTAATGCTCCAAAAAATGTAGGAAGTATAGCTGCTGGAGACGAATCAGACTACAAACATGAGTGTTATTGAATCTAATTGAAAGTGACAATTCCCAAGAAACTGATCGAATCGTCAGTCTACCTATGACTGACCTCCTTGGTGGAAATCCATTGCTTTACTTTGGATTCATTTTTTTCTATTTCTATTTACAGAGCAGCTCCTGGTTGGTCTAAAAGACAAAGAGACGATAGTGCGCTGGTCTGCCGCTAAAGGGTGAGAACATTTACATTCTTCCTACTCTGTTTAATACAAGTGTTCTGTTTTAAACAAATGTACACAAATTTTAGACTCACATCAAATGTAGGTGATCAGCCAGAACTGGATTAACTTCATTCTGCACTCTGCATGATGCAAATGTGTGCATGTATTAGACTGGTAGAGTCAGTTAAAAAAACCAACCAAGAAGCACTAATTGGGGGTTGATTGGTGTCTTGTCTAATGGGGTACAATCTATTGATTGGAAAATGTGTATGGCTTATTTCTCTGAAGCATTCCTTAAGTTATGTTAAGAGTTTGGGCCTCTAATGGATACTTCTAGCAAAGATTGTGATCATTGTTTTATTGTTTCCTTACCATGCAGTATTGGGAGGGTGACTGGGAGGCTGCCCAAGGAACTGGCAGATGACGTGGTGGGATCAGTCCTGGACTGCTTTAGGTAACCTGACTGGTCTGTCAAGTATGACTTCATACAGTATAAATGCAAGATTTCTCAGGATGAGTGCTGGTTCTGACTTTTTATATATACTGTATGCGTGTGTATGCGCGTGTGTGGGTTTATTCCAGCTTCCAAGAGACCGAGAACTCGTGGCATGGGGGTTGCCTTGCCCTAGCCGAACTTGGTCGCAGAGGATTGCTACTTCCTTCACGTCTTTCAGATGGTGGGTTTCTTAAATTTATAAATTGAGGATGTTTTCAAAGACAAATATGGACGCTTGAGCTTTACTTGGATCTCTTGTTTAATATTCTAACTTGAATTATTCTATGTAAAATTCAGCAAGTCTTAATACACAACGCACACAACTATATTTAACAAACACTTTATTCAATACACAGAAAAAAAATGTTATATACGATATACAGTTTAAGCATGCACTCTGTATTCTGTCTTAACTGCATGTAATAAAAGCTTTTTACAAAACGTACATATGAAAGGTAAGTCTGTGATTGACACAACATTCACCAGCTCGAAGGCTCGCATATGAAACTGGCAGCTCCTGAAACTTCCCTTTCCGAACACCAATCAACAGTTCTGCGTTCTCCTTCTCTTGTCCCGGACTGTCTCGTTCAACCTCACCCTCTTGCTGGATGTCTTTGCTGCCTCGTTGCTTGCTTGTTTCTGCCCCTTGGCGGCAGTGTTCTGCTCAGTCATGTCGGTAATAGGAGCCTGGTCTTGGGCAGGCCCACGACCTGGACTTTGAGTCTTCGTGCGTGGTTCTAGAGGATGTTCGGGGGTGTTGATGTTGCTGGAGCTGGCTAGCTGGCAGAGCGCGAACGCTGCGGAGTGCCTGCGGTCACACTGCTCTTGCTCGGATGGAGTTATCTGAACCTGGTTGACACAGACTTGGTCAGGGAGATCCTCTGAACACATGGTAGCACTCGTCTGGAACTGGTTGTTGGACTTGGCTCGGAGGCAGAGATCTAAAGGTGCGTCTTCATCATTGCTTTCTGACTCGGAGTTGATCTCGTCATCAGATTTGTTCCGGTCTCTCTTTGATAGGTTAAGAGGACTGGCTGGATCATCACTATCTTCATCCTCAGCTTCATCTGATAAGGAGCCTGAGCATTGCACAGAACTGGGAGTAGTATTTTCCACAATGTCTCTGAAGAGAGAAAAAAAGGAATGCATTTATTTTTTGGCTATACTTTACTTCAATCGATGTTTAGGTCCTGATTTAAAAAAAAAAAAAAATACCCACCTTTTTTGTTTTTGCGTACTGCTCTCTTGCTGTTTGCTACACAGATGCCTCAATCTCTCTGGTTCTGTCATTGGGCCCTTTCCTGAATTGGTGCATTCTGATTGGCAGGTAGACTGTGGGTTGTTGGAATGGTGCTGTGTGATATCTGCAATGCTCGGTCTATCCGGTGACCCCGAGGCAGCACAGCCAGCCATCGGGCTCTGTCGAGTGGCCCTGTCCCCTCCATTCTGTTGGTTCCCTCTGTGTTCTGACTGCCTGCTGTAGGATCCTGGTTGGAGGTATGCATACCTTCCATACTCCCTGGAATCAAAGCCATGGGCAAATATCTCCATGGGGATGTACCTCGGGCCCTGTAAGGACGGCATGTGTTCAGGAGGATAAACCCCATAGGGTAAGGGTGGAACTTGGAGAAAGGGGTGGCTGTATCTGTAGGGGTATGGTTGCAGGAGAGACGGATGATTGGGTGGGATCAGAGGTGCTGGCACAAGGGGTCTGTTGTGCTCTTGTAGGCTCAGACAGTAGGCTGGAGGGATGCTTTGATTCTGCAAGTAGGTTTGGTAAAAGGCTTGCGTGCCTGGGAGAATGTATGCTGGGTAATCTGCAGGGGGTTTGAGGGGTGCAGAAGTGGCTCGCTGCCCCCACGGTTGCCCAGGGTGGAAAGAAGCGCGGACAGGAATATGTGACGAGGGTTGATCTGCTTTACGTGAAGGCGGAGCTTCATTTTCAGATTTCCGTTGAACTGGAGAAAAGGCAGATGATGAAGTGCACTTTAGCGAGTTCTCGACACTTCCTGGATCTCTGCTTTCACTGCTGATCACCTCAGAAGGATTTTCTCTAACTTTCTTTACATGACCCTCATTTCCATCCTTATTATCTCCCCCCTCTACCTCTTGGACCAACAACTGGTCCAGCTTTTCCACCATTTTAGTTTTGCTGTTCGGCTGGTCTGGACGGATCGGGCTGGGTTTTGCAGGCATCGAGGGTTCTGTGTGTACTTGATTTGAGGATGTGCTGTGCTGTGGAGCTCTGGATGCTCTTCCTGTCTGCTCCCCACGCTGAGACACCAAAGAGATGGAGTTCTTGCAAAGGTTGTACTTCATGTGATTAAAGAGATGAGACTTGATGTTGCAAGTGAAGGGACACTGGAAGCACTGGTATTTGAAGGGCTTGCCAGGAGGACGTGGAATATAATGTGGCTTCTTTGGTTTTCTCTCTGGACAGGTTTCCATGCTGAGTTAGTTTTCAGTCCTGAAAGACACAGATATATGAAAAGGTGAAAAATATATATATTTGTTTATTTTGTTAAGTTCGTTTTTTTTTTTTTTTTTAGTTTTTTCAACTTGACCCTGTGTGAACTGTTCCCCGAGGACCATGTGGGTTTTTTCGCCTGGGGTGCTGTTTGGCAGCTAGACTGTACACATTCAAGCTCCCGGGCCTGTTTTGCATACACTGAGGCAGTTTTTTTCTAGGGCTTTTTGGCTCGTGCTTCTCTGATTGTTTGATTTGCCGTGCACTCCTGGCCTAAGACGCAGCGACAGGTAGGAGCGGTTCTGGCGAAGAAAATCGCAGGCCTGTGGAGACTTGCACATGTCTCTTCGAATCCTTTTTGGACTGCGTGGGAAACGGCAGACACCTGCTTCCCGTAACCCCACCTGTAAGCCACTCGTGTGCGCACACACACACGCCGTGATGATCTCACCTGCGCTTAAGATTACGAGAGACTGCTGATTAATGCTCATAACGGTACTCGCGAGTTTTCATTTTAGAATATTCACCTCTGTATGGATTAGACGTTTGATTGAAACTTTTGATTGTGTTTACCTAGCTCGTCATGATGAGATTAAATTTGTGCCAAAGCAGAAACCCTGCACAATTACAGAATGCTTCATTAAAGCCTAAAGGAGACTTTAGAAGATTTAGAAGCCCCAGGGTTGGTATTGGAAGCCAGAGGAGCTTTGTTTTGTTTATTTTTTTTCTCCTTGAGAAGTATTAAATGCAAATAATTTTCAGTTGTTTAAGACACTGCCCTAAGGAACCTGCTTGTCACGCATTGTCACAACAGGTTGCCAATCCAGTTTTGGATTAGCTTTTGCAAGTGCTGCCGCTCCCTCCAAAGGAATAAAATTGCTTCAAGAAGTTTCTGTTGTGAAATACCTTTTTTTTTGTTGTTTTTTTGTATCATTATTTTATAAATTTTTTTAGTCTTTGTAAAACACATTTTACAATTGGAAAAGCTCGTGATGCTAGTATTACGTGAAATGCATAGACTGACAAAACAGTATATTAAACATATCAGTATTAGTGAAATAAAATCAGTCATGGAAAATATACTGAGTTTGTAAAAACTGACAGTTGATAAAATCCTTCCGAGTTAATCTATGACTTTTTTAAGCCTTAATAATAGTTTAGCTTGATGAATGACAACATTTTAAGATTCCTAAACACTCCTGAATTTTTTTTTTCTTTTACCTTCAAAAATAATCAAGCACAAATAGTTAAACAATCAGCTCCTGAATATTTCAAAACTTTTTTGAGTTGTTGGATTAGACCTATTTCCAATCTCTGAAGAGTTCCTTTACACATCGTGGGCAGCACAACTCACAGGTAACAGGTGGATTTCACCAAAAACACCTGCTGTAACTGGAAATGTTGTGCTAAAATGCTTGAACAGATGAAATCATCCTTTTCTGAAAACTGCCTGATGGATACAAAAAACGACAGGGCTGGATTAATCAGCTCTAACCCTGGCTGCTAATTTAAACCTGAATATGCAGACGATGCTTACCTGGTGTCTGACAGTGGTGCCGATCATGGAGTAAATTGTCCAGACTGAGGGAAATCGTCTCAGGTCTGGGACGACGGCGTGGTCGGTGTCGAACTGCGTGTGAGGACTAAAGTCGCTGGATCTGATCAGTCCTGTATGTCTGTCTCACTCTGTGTAGCTGTCAGCGGGGTGGAGTCTATGCCCAGGTAGAGCCCTGAGGCAACACCTCTCGAACTAATATTACTCAGGCCCCAAGCCACGAATCACCAGCGTGGCTCCCACAAGCCTGAGATCATCGCCATGGCTCTTTGGCATGTGCTCGCTGCCGAGTTTGTATCAGGATCAGGATCGGGCCGTCAGGATACACCGACAGGATTTGCATGTAGTTGAATTTCTGTTTTGCCTGACTAGTTAAGCTTGGTGGGAATGTCTGGAAGGGAGTTTATTTATACCGTAGATGAACAGTTACTCATTTCTCTGTTAGAAAAAAAAAATTCCTATGGATATAGGATTTCTCTACTGCATAATGCATAATCCTGCATCATGACTTAAAGTTATGTATTTAATCTCGGAGATGTTACTTACAGCATATAACAGTTTACACATTTTGATCGTACTTTATGCTTTCTTTTTTGTTTTCAAACACACCTGAACCAGTTTAACAGGTCAATCGAATTGAATCGGTTTAAACCAAACCTTAAAGAAAAGTAGTCACTCATTTTTAAATAATGTCTTGGACTTATTGTGCTTCATCTTGTTCTTCAGAAAGTTATGAAAAGAAAGCCCCAGGGTTCGAATTATTAAAGAAGAAAACACATTTTCGTGTACTTTCAAATAATTTGCCTAATAATTGAATAGCTGGATTGTGTCCTGATGAGCTAATGGACTATGTACATAGTTTTGTAATTAAGTCTTTATACCCAGTATAAAGCTGATGTTTGATTTTGCGTGGAATATATAAATGAAGTAAAACATCAGACGCTCTACCTTTTCTTTACAGTTTTTGGTTAATGTTGAAACAGAGAGAGTTGCGTGCATTTAGCATATGCATTGAAATCTGCATATGTAGTTGATTTTATGAACTGTCAAGTAAGTCTATTTAAGAGAGAGATTTATTGGGTATAAGTTTGCGCTTTCATGTGAAGTGTTCACAATTATAAAGACTCCATTTAAAGCTTTTTTTTATTATTAACAATCTATACAGATTTCTATATCATATCTTCTGTTTTTGTTTTAGTTTTCTGTATCTGAAAATGAGTTTTTACATAATGTGCTGCTTTCTTTTCTGACCTGCAGGTATTTTCCTGTAAGATTAAAATGTTTTACTGAAATGCTAAGGTTTGTAACCCATAATGAAACTATAAAATTAACATGTGCAACATGTTTTGTTTGTGTAAAAAAAAAAAAAAAATGCACTTTTGAAACTGCAGATGAAAGAAAGGAAAATGGAACAAATGTTTAACTTTGACAGGCTGCAAATTGCCGAAAGATCCAATTTAAAAATTAGTTATTCATGTATGAGCCTCAGCAGCAACCTCATTTCCCCCCTTGTCTGTTCAACATCACCAGTATACTAATCACCGACCTTATCATCTGTCATCTGCAGCAGTTTCTCACTGGATCTTGCCCTAAGTCAGATGGGTTTTATACTTGAATTATTCATAGGTGACTGTGTGGCCTAACATTCCTCTGAAACTGCTTAGGGACTGGACTGAAAATAAGAGACAAAAATTTTCCTGAAAATGAGAGCCAGAAAAGACTGGAGAATTGTTCAAGACTTTGATAAAATAATGAAGCAGGAAAGATATGTCAGTATTTATTTTTTATTTTTGTAAAATGTGGTCAATATTTTTCATAATTTAATTCAGAAATTAAAACTCATATTCTAATTATGTTATTAAAATTAATATTTTAGTTACATTTTAGTAAATTAAAATTAATATTTATACAAAATATTTTTGCTCAAAAATACATTACGTTAAAATATTTTGTAAGATCAATCAAAAAAGGATTTACAATAGAGAAATTCTGGGAAATTATGCCAATGTATGCACTCAATACTTTGTCCTTGCATCAGCCTGTGGCACTGCTGAGGCGTTATTGAAGGCATTATTGCCTGGGTCAGGTCAGGGGAGTTGCCTGGCCAATGAAGCACAGGAACATGGTCAACAAACCAATTAGTGGTAGTTTCGGCACTGTGGGCAGGATGCTAAATCCTGCTGGAAAAAAAACGGCATCTCCTTAAAGCTCGTCAGCAGATGGAAGCATGAAGTACTCTAAAATATTCTGGTAGACCTGGTTGACCAACACCAGCAGATGACATGTCACTCCAAATCATCAGCGACTATGGAAACTTCAACTTTAATCAACTTGAATTCTGTGCCTCTCCACTCTTCTTCTGGACTATGGGACCTCTATTTCTAAAAGAAATGCAAAATTTACTTTCATCTGAAAAGGTGTCTTTGGACCACTGGATACTAGGAATGCAACAGTTGTAGCCCATTTCCTGAGGACATCTGTGAGTGGTGGCTCTTGTGCACTGACTCCAGCCTCACCCCACTCCTTATGAAGCTCTCCCATGTTCTTTAATGAGCCTTGTTTGGCTTTGTTGATCTTCTTAAGGCTGCAATCTCACATGTTCCTTGTGCACCTTTTCCTACCACATGTTTTCTAGTCAATTTCCCATGAATCTGGTCCGATCCAAAACTCTGTGAGCAGCCGGGCCTTTCAACGATGACCATCGACCCTGTGGACCCATTTTCTTACGTTACCCACAATGGATCTGGATTACCTACTGATTGCAAGGGGCTACTGATTTCGCCCCTTTCTTGAGTACACCCGGAAAGAGTAGATATCTCTGTTTGTTAAGCTTAAAGTACTAACACCCTCTTTTTTTCTTGTAGTGGTCCCATTGATCCTGAAAGCCCTGGTATACGACGAAAGGAGGGGATCCTGCAGTCTCGGCTGGAACGTGCGAGATGCGGCGTGTTACGTGTGCTGGGCGTTCGCCCGTGCTTACGAACCCAAAGAGCTGGAGCCTTATGTCAATCAGATCGCCAGGTAATGTCACAGCAACACATCACACGACTCCACCTGCCTTCTCTCCCATTATCAACACCAATAAACACAAGGCCTCGATGCTCGACTTGCAGTTGAACAAATCGAAGCACCTAGTTCATGTACGTATTTATCTTGAATTATGCAGAGGCAATATATTTTTGTAATATTTACGTCTAGCTTTTCATTAATATGACATGGCCCCTATTCGCCCCCGAGCCCCTTGGTTAACAGCCATGTTCTGCTTCTACATAAAACTGGCCTTGAGCCCTTTTTATAAAGTTTGGTATTCAACTGCTGCCGCAGTGTCATACTGTAAGCAGCACCACAGGTGGGTAAAAATTTACACACAGCAATTGTCTGTGATGATTGCACAAGGAAATTTATAATATGCAAAATGTTCGACTCTGTTACCTTAAACTATTTTAATTTGATGTTGTAAGTGATGAAAGGAACAACTAGGAATCATGTGATTATTCACATTTTCAGTAAGTTGGTTAAATGTCCGTCCGAAATCTAGAAATCAGATTAATCTAAATATTATAACAGACACTGCAGAACGTTTTAGCATTGATTAGGAAGTACTTCCATTAAAAATAAAATCATACACTCCTCACACACATCACAGACAGCCTTTTCTCTTATTATTTATATAGCACTCTTTTAAAGGGTAGTACAGACCTGGTGCTAGAAAACTAGAAAACACATTTCAGGTATTTATGAGTGTGTGTGTATGGAATGTTAGGTGTGTTTGCACCACAGGAACCAGGACCGCTTTGAATTCCCGTGCTGCCTCGCCAAGATTATTTTTGTACTTCGTGCTCCAGGGTAGATCTTCTTATGGACTGAGATCTGTCTGGAGGAGCTTCTTTACTCCACATTACTGATTATTCGATTGCAAGCTCCTTTTTAGCTTACAGGCATGTTTTATATTAGAGATGAAGCAACACAATACAATAGTTAAATGAAATTATATGTCTGCGCTGTTGAATTCTGGAATCTGATTGGTCGGGGGCAGTTGGTTTTATTTTCTGTTGTAACAGCAATCACAGGTTTATATTAATGCGCTTGTTCTAATACATTAGCGTTTCTATAGTAACAGCCTATTCACAGCGAGTTGCATATAACAAAGAAAAACATGTAATTGTTGACTTGGTGAAGTTTCGCATATGGAGATGTCGATCTAATGGTTATGGAAGGAGTCGTTTTTTTTCCAGCTCAGGATTTATACTTGTATTACATTTAATTAAATTAGAAAAAGAGGTTTTTGAGGAAATACCATAATGTAAGCTATAAGCCAGACTTTACATAGCAGTGAATTTCTTTTAAAATTGATCAAATTTATGATGAAATTCTATAACGAATAGAAAGTCCAGGAAAAGAAATCTGCATTGTAAGAGTAATTAAACATGCTGTAAAAGGAACATGATGGAATAATGTTATGCAAACTTACATGCATCGTAATGGACTGAACCTGGAGATTTAGTTGTAACTTGGTTATAACTTGTAAATACTTATTCTGTAATTTCTGACTTTTGACTAGAAATTTAAGAACTCGGAACAGACTCCTTGCTCCAGCAAGTGCAGCAAGTGACATCATGTTAAAAGCATTTTATTTATTTATTTATTTTGGCTTTAACATGCACCTATTATGCACAATGCATTTTCTGTCATGTTTAGACATTCAGAACGGTATCCAGTGTGTAAGCAAAAAAAGAATTCTTGTTTTTTTTTTTCCAGTTTTGTATTGGCCGGTTACATTTTCCGCCTAATGTGACCTCATACAGAAGAGCCCCACCCTCCTAGGCTCAAAAGTACTTCACGCTGAAATGGATTTAAGAGTGAAACAGAGAAATTGAGAAATAAGACAGAAAAACATTATCTGAGAGGTGTCTGAGATTAATAATTTACACACACACACACACACACACACACACACACACACACACACACACACACATTCTGAGGAGCTCTGAACCTGTGTTCACCTGTTAAAAGGACATTTTAATGAGTTACTTTTGTATATACAGGAATTCACTTTAGATCAAACAACATAGAGAGATATTCACTTATTAAAACACGGGCTCTACAGATCGTGTATTTGAGGAGGAAAACATACAACACTCATCACAGTTGTGAAACAAAGCAAGCAAGATTTATAGCTCAATTCTTCATAGGTCGAAACTGACATAATCCCGATCTCCGACTTTCCATTTCCCAACTGAATGAAACGTCGGTGTAGGACGATCTTTATTTATTTAAATAAAATTTTGTATTTGTCACCTACACAGCCATACACCTTGTGCTTTGCGGTGAAATGCTCAGCGTCTTTGCTTTTGGATTTTAGAACGCAGCCAGAATTTGGTGCGTAAAACCGCAAACTAGACTTTGTGGCTTTGCGCTCTTGACCCAACAAGGTCTGGGGCCACCAGGAGAACCTGTTTATTTGAGTCAGCACCTTTGTCAGCCATTAAATATTAAGCATTAAATCACAGGCCACCTCTGACTCCCACAGTCATAACCTCCAGGCTGTGTTTTCAACCATTTCATATCTAGAGCTATAAGAGCTGAAACAATTTCATATGTCTCATTTTTCACATCAGTTGGTGCCCTGAGGCTGATTTACAGGCCTGTAAGTATACAAATACCTTTTATGGAATTATCTTTTGTCTCTTTTTGTCCTGGAGGAACGCTAGGAGTTCTGTATCAGGCAAGTCTGCTTGTTGCCTAAAACCAGTTTTTAATGCCTCTCCCAGTTCTTAGTCAATCAATCACACCCTTTAATTTATTCTCTGACTAAATGGTTTCTGTGTCTGGTGTGTGTGTGTGTGTGTGTGTGAGTGTGAGCGAGGGAGAGAGATAAAGAGAGAGAGACAGAGACAGTGAAACATGGTTATGGCTAAAAGAATAAAACTAAAAAACATGAATTATTTGTTTATATATATGTTAGCTCTTTAATGTGCGATGTCTACAGTTATGAGGACTCAATTTAAAGCCTGTTTTCCATTATTAAAATATATACAGGATTGTGCAAAGTGTTACTAATTTTGTATTATTAAATTAAATTATTTACAGTATGATGCAAACATCTTAAACCCACGCTAAACACGGCTGTAGAGCAAGAAGGTCTTAAAAATAATTTTCAGCATTTATAAAAAATACTTTAACAGTAATTATTGAAACAAAGTCCATAACTGGTTGTGACAATCCTTTGCTTAAAATATAGTCTCGGGTAAAAAAATTGTGCAGTTTTATCTTTATAGGAAATTAGCTGCTTAGTTTTACTGAACACCATGAACAAGACACAATCCTTCTTAGGAACCTGTCACACCTGCTTCTTTTTCTGACTTAATAATGAAATTACGGTGCCAGAGAAGTGCAAAACAAAATAACAAAACCAAAAACAAGATAAATTTAAAAACAAAATAAAACTGAAAACAAAATAAAACTGAAAACAAGATAAATTTAAAAACAAAATAACAAAACTGAAAACAAAATAACAAGAACAAAAACAAAATAAATTTTAAAACAAAATAAAAAAACTGGAAACAAAAATTTTAAAACAAAATTACAAAACCAGAAACTAAATAAATTAAAAAACTAAATAACAAATTAAAAAACATAATAACAAAACCGAAAACAAAATACCACAAAACTGAAAACAAAATAATAAATCAGAAAACACAATGACAATTCAGGCAAACTCGAAAAAAGTAGGTATAGTTTGCGAATGAAATTCTTATCGCTGATTGGAAGAGACATCTGTCACTCAAGACATACAAGAAGTACTGCAGCCTCAGGCCATTTAAATATCCGTGAGTCTACAGTACTGCCTGAATATTTTGAGTGACAGATGTCTCGTCCAATCAGCGATAAGAATTTCATTCCCATCTGTGGTTTGCAAAAGAAATTCTTACTGCTGATCTTAAGTGGCAGATGTCTCGTCCAATTAGCGGTTTATTTGCAAACCAAACCTACCTTCGGTTTGTTGATTCTTAATGCTGAATGGACGAGTCATGTCACTCAAAATATACAGGAAGTGCTGCAGACTCTCAGACATTTCAATGACGGATGCCTCTTCCAATCAGCGATAAGAATTTGATTTACAAACTATACCTTCCTTTTACCTGTTTTTGTTTTATTTTGTTTTTGTTTTTATTTTGATTTCAGTTTTGTTGTTTTGTTTGTTAATTTATTTTGGTTTTGTTTTGTTATTGGTTGTGCAATTCTCGGTCTAGGTCTTTACCAAAAAAAATAATAAAACCACATGGTGCCTCTTTTTTTTCTTTTTTTTGCACAGTACTCTAGATTAAATAAAAGAAATGGGAACAAATGTTTACTGTGAAAGGCTGCAAAGTGCCTAAAGATACAAAAAAATAATAATAATGATGTAACAACCTCAGCAACAACTTCATTTCCCCTCTCAGCTGTTCCAACCATTTAGCATTCAGCATCACCAGTGTACTAACCACAGACCTGATCATCTGTCATCATCTGCACCTGTCTCTCACTGGTTCAGGCCTTAGGTTAGATGTTTTTATGCTTGAATGATTCATAGGTCACTGTGTGGTTTAAAAAAAACAAAACAATCCTCTTGCCAAAATGAAGAGACACAAAGTCCTTCAGGAAGCCTAGAGAACTATTCCTCATGACTACGGTTGAAAATACAAGAAAGTCTGGCTCTTTGGAAGCAAAATGTGCAACAAGACTTGCACAGTAGTGTACATAAGATCTAGTTCACCTTAAAACTCACTTGAAAATATGCATGTGATAATGGCACATTTAACGCAGATAATAAGATGACTGAGGAAACATCACTGGGTGTGTTGAACAGCAGGTTTCATTATAAAAAGCTTCTCAATGGAAGTTTGGATAAAACTAAAGTTTTGTGCATGAGCAAGAATACATTAGACGTAAGATATGGGGGTGGTGGCTCAGGCAGCTAAGGCTGTAGGCTATTAATTTTCAGCTCTGAGGATCCAGGTTCAACCCCCCCCCCCCCCCTGTCAGGGAGACATTAAAGAGATTTTAAGAGATTTTAATTCAACATTTGTTAAATATTAATGTTTGAGATATTATAAAACCTCACAATGTTTTCTCGTTCATGCATTTCTTTAATCTAACATGGCATGTTTAGAATACAAGTAAATTGGAGTATTTTAAAATTGTCATTAATCGTGATTAATCAGAGATTATTACTGTGATTAACTAGATTAAAATTTTTGTGTTTTAATTAGTTTCTGAAATCCCTCTTTCACACACGTTCCTTTGACATGTTCTTATTCGGCATAATGCCTGCAAGTGCTTCATGTTAATTATTTATATACATATTTATACTAGTGTGTTTGATAATTATTTGGGTTCGATTACGATTTTTATGTGATTAATTGTGCAACAACAATTTCCTTATCATGCTTCGCAAGGTTTGTCCAAAACAGTCCAATAGGTAAATTGTCAACCTACAGTAGTTAACATTCCCTAGCAGAATTTTCCATTTTATTTGCATTTCCAACTGCTGAAAACGCTTCTGATATAATATACACACAAGATCATCAGGGCAAACGTTCAGGGGGGGGTGCAAACTTTGCATCAGGGGCGCATGGGTGTGTTCAGTTATGTGATAATAAACAGCTTTATCTCAACACCTTCCCTGAATAAAGGTCACTCATAATAATAAAAAAAAATATATAAAAACAAATCAGTGGTAGACCAATTCTGCCGGCGTGTGTAAACTGTATCCCGCCGGTGTCACATGCCCATTTGTTAGGGGTGCAAACTTTTGCACTCAGCAGTTTGTCTGTCTTAATCAGTGTGTGTCTGTTTGATGGAATAGAACGATGATGGTGATGATGAAACCCTGTGTGATGCTTTGTCACGCCTTCCCTCCTCCCCTCCCTGCTCTAGAGACAAGTGCGGACGCATCCGCAACCGACTCGGCTTTAGTTTGTCACACACACCCCCTTTCCCTCCCCTAAGTGTGATCCGTTTCCCCGCGCGCTGCCAGGTTTCGGCTTGGTCGCTGTGGTTTCGGTCACCTTCTCGCTCGAGCTTGTTGCGTCCTGTCGCCGCTTCCTGGCAGCAGCGTGCTCTGTCTCTCTCTCTCTCTCTCTCTCTGCATCTCTGCACACGCTCTTGCTCTGACTGGATCATGATTTCAGAACCCTCGATCCGAGTTCTTTTTATGCCTTCATCCAGTCAGATTGGATTCGTCAACAAATCACATCAGACGTCAGATCGGCGAATACAATGAACCAGAGAAATTAACTACACACGAAACAGCAACGACACCACAGACCAGGCGTGCAAGCGTTTCTTTAAAAAAAAAAAAGAAACGCCTGTTTTGTGTCGCTCCAGGCCATCCATCAAAACCTTCACGGACAAGTCGGTTTACGTAGCATGCATGTGTTTTTTTGCATGTGTTTTCATGTGCAACAGCACCAGCAGCACATCTTCCTCAAGGCACTGTGTCTTTCTGTGCGTGTGTGTGCGCGTGTGTGTTATGGGAATCCCTCACGGGCATGTTCACATAGCATGTCAGCATGGAGGGTGGAAAGAGAGCCAGGACGGGGCGATAGGGGCGCTACGGGAAAGGAAAAAACAAACAGAAGAACAATTTCATCACCGCCAGAGCTGAATGTGCTGCTGCGGGACGAGTTATTGTAATCATCGCCGATCATACAGCTCCAAGAACGTTGCACAACTTCAACGTTCCCAGGTGCCGAAACTCATTAGGCGAATCCTGAGGTGATGTCACGGTTTCAGTGGCAGCTCGCTGACTCAGGAACTTTATCATAAAAGCAATTGAACTCGAATTAAGGGGAAGCCTTTCTTTAGATTTCTATATGTTACCATTTTTTAAGTTTACACAGTATCAAAGCACTATCTAAGTGTGTGGGTTAGTGCCCCAGCCGAAATACCCCTCAGGTAATGCGTTTTTATAACTCCATTTTTTTTCAAATGGGGCAATTCATTGTTTATGTAAATGAGCTACTGCTTAGCCATGCCCTTCCATATAAGAGCAGAGCTGAGCAACATGCTGGGGGAGGGGATCTTCTTTTATGACGTCACAATAGGGGAAAATCACCCTAAAATCCGTGATTGGCTGGTCTCACTGTGACTGACAGGAGAGAGTGTTTATGCCCCTCCTACTCAGAGATCACAGCCTGTTTTTGTGCCACTGCAGAGCCCCAAACTTAACAATTGTTTTTGTAGGTTTTATTTGTACATAGCTGTGTTTTGATATTAAGTTTATAACACAAGTTAGTTCTCATCTCATATGTTGTAGTAGCTATAAATATTCTTTCCCTCATCAGACTTTCTACATCTCTTCTCACAGCTGGTCATGTAAGCAAAAAAAAGGCAAAGATGTTAGAGGAGTTATGGCTTTATCCCTGACACCGGGGTCTTCTTTCCAAACCTTTGAGCACCCTATTAAAACTATAACATACTGTATATTGTACAAGTGTGTTATTCTTAATATAAACCTGTCATGTTCAATGTATTGTAATACACCTTACCCTTTTTCTTCTTTGCTCAGCGCTCTGGTCATCGTCGCTCTCTTTGACCGGGACATCAGCTGCAGAAAGGCCGCCTCGGTGAGATTCGGTTTTTCAGTTGCTTTGTCCTCTTTTTACATTTGGTGAATAAAAAAGGTAAAATGGTATTTTCTCTTTTGCAGGCTGCTTTCCAAGAAAACGTTGGCAGACAGGTAGGAGCAGAGACACACATCCACACACACACACTCTTGCACACATACACATGCACGCTAGCATCAGTTGCTCGTGTTAGGTTCACTTGTACTGTATCTAATCACATGTTATATCTCTGGATAAAAACCACACAAGCAGCTGAAGCTGAACTGTAACCCGATGACCTGGCGCATATTCACTGTTAAAGACGCATCTCATTCGCTTGATGTTTTTTTTTGTTGTTGTTCTGCTGTGTGTTGAGTGAGCAGATTAGCGGCCATGATGAACTCTGAGATTTCTCCCCTCAGGGCACGTTCCCACACGGCATCGATATCTTAACAGCCGCTGACTACTTCGCCGTCTGGAACCTGAACAACTGCTACCTGACCATCAGGTGAGACATGGAGACAGACTATAAAGTGTGAAAAAAAAAGTTATTATAAATTACTAAAAAAAACTATTAATAATATAAAGTGTGAAAAAAAAGTTACTATAAAATTACAAAAAAAACTATTAATTATTATAGTAACGATGCAGCCATCAAAAAGATCTGAATGCTATCAAGAAAAAAAAATTCCATTTTAGTTGTTTAAACATGGAAACGTGTGATTCCTTTACTGAAATGGTAAAAAAAAAAAAATTATATATATATATATAAAACGAAATAAAAAAAATACTGCTATTAAGCATAATGTCTAGATAATCAGATCTGGAAATCATGCTCATTACAGTAAATAAAATAATTTTTTATATTTCTAATTATTTTACCAATTATATTTTTAATTATAGTAGAAAAATATACTATTATTCCAAGTCCAGTTGGAAAATTTGTCAGCTAGATAAATACCCAAGTTTCAGTAGAAAAATACACCAGTCCCAGGATGAAAACACAAAGCTTTCTGTGGAAAAAAATTCCAATTCCATGAGTTCAACATGACACTTTCAGTAGAAAAATACTTTACTTTCAATATAAAAATAGTTTACTTCCAGTAGAAAAATACTTTACTTCCAGTAGAAAAATGTTACTTTCAATATAAAAAAACTTTACTTCCAGTACAAAAATACTCCACTTTCAGTAGAAATATACTTTACTTTTAGTAGAAAAATACTTTACTTCCAGTAGCAAAATACTCTACTTTCAGTAGGAAAATACTCCACTACCAGGAGAAAAATACTCCATTTTCCAGTAGAAAACTATTCCAATTCCATTAGGACAACATGCCACTTTCAGTAGAAAAATACTTTGCTTCCAGTAGAAAAATACTTGACTTTCAATATAAAAATTCAATATAAAAATTTCATCAGGACAACATGCCACTATCAGTAGAAAAATACTTGACTTTCAATATAAAAATAGTTTACTTCCAGTAGAAAAATGCTCCACTTCCAGTAGAAAAATACTTTATTTCCTGTAGAAAAATACTTTACTTCCAGTAGAAAAATACGTTACTTTCAATATAAAAAAACTTTACTTCCAGTACAAAAATACTCCACTTTCAGTAGAAATATACTTTACTTTTAGTAGAAAAATACTTTACTTCCAGTAGCAAAATACTCTACTTTCAGTAGGAAAATACTCCACTACCAGGAGAAAAATACTCCATTTTCCAGTAGAAAACTATTCCAATTCCATTAGGACAACATGCCACTTTCAGTAGAAAAATACTTTGCTTCCAGTAGAAAAATACTTGACTTTCAATATAAAAATTCAATATAAAAATTTCATCAGGACAACATGCCACTATCAGTAGAAAAATACTTGACTTTCAATATAAAAATAGTTTACTTCCAGTAGAAAAATGCTCCACTTCCAGTAGAAAAATACTTTATTTCCTGTAGAAAAATACTTTACTTCCAGTAGAAAAATACGTTACTTTCAATATAAAAAAACTTTACTTCCAGTACAAAAATACTCCACTTTCAGTAGAAATATACTTTACTTTTAGTAGAAAAATACTTTACTTCCAGTAGCAAAATACTCTACTTTCAGTAGGAAAATACTCCACTACCAGGAGAAAAATACTCCATTTTCCAGTAGAAAACTATTCCAATTCCATTAGGACAACATGCCACTTTCAGTAGAAAAATACTTTGCTTCCAGTAGAAAAATACTTGACTTTCAATATAAAAATTCAATATAAAAATTTCATCAGGACAACATGCCACTATCAGTAGAAAAATACTTGACTTTCAATATAAAAATAGTTTACTTCCAGTAGAAAAATGCTCCACTTCCAGTAGAAAAATACTTTATTTCCTGTAGAAAAATACTTTACTTCCAGTAGAAAAATACGTTACTTTCAATATAAAAAAACTTTACTTCCAGTACAAAAATACTCCACTTTCAGTAGAAATATACTTTACTTTTAGTAGAAAAATACTTTACTTCCAGTAGCAAAATACTCTACTTCCAGTAGGAAAATACTCCACTACCAGGAGAAAAATACTCCATTTTCCAGTAGAAAACTATGCCAATTCCTTTAGGAAAACACACCAATTCCAGCAAAAACAATACACCAATCCCTAGGAAAAAATGAAATGTCCTGTAGGAAAATATGCCAATTCCATTATGTAAATACACCAATCCTAATAGGAAAATATGCCATATCCAGTAGAAAACATACGCCAGTTCTATTAGAAAAATTTACTATAAGAAAATACAGCAACCCTAATAGGAAAATACAGCACTTTCAGTAGGAAAACACACAACTTTCAGAAGAAAAATATGACAATTTCAGTAGGAATACACCCCACTTGCAGTAGAAATTTTTTTATGATTTTTTTTATATAAAGTAAAAAATAATAATATAATAAATATTAATAAATATTATTAACATAAACATAAGGAGGATATTATAAAATCTTTATATTCTATTTATAGTCATTATTTGTATTATAAAAAATACAAACAAGACTCTTTGTATGTAAAGTTTTTTTTTTTATTTAAAGAAAAATCTATTTGTTACAGGATTACATCGTAATTAAAATTTTTGTCCGTAGGAAATACATTCCACTTTTTTTTTTACATGGTATCAAATCAGCACATCATTTGAATAATAAAGCTCTTGATAATGATTCACGCCTTTCTCTATTGAGAGCGTCCCTGAGCGACATACATTCGACTTCCTGATGAGACGCAGCATTCCACTTCATGCTTATAATCAGAATTGATCGACATGTCACTTATAGCGTTTATCAGATTAGCGCTTAGCTAAATTCCTGTGAGACTCGCATGTGCGTCGTGTTACTGAGACGTGTGCTTGTAGTCTCGGAAGGAAGGGCGGAGATCAAAGAGCCGCTTGCTGATTTACAAACGAGCTGGAGGTTGAAGGGCAGGTCTGTCCTCCCTCGGGGTAAAATGGCACTGGGGCGAGCCATCGAGCTGCTGCTGCGGCACATGAGAGCAACAATGTGGAAAATTCTAGCCTCAGGGAGCAAAGTCGACACCTCCGGACATTACTTTATGAAGTTCTATATATTTATTCAAATTGTAATTAAGCAGCAGATTAGACTAGATTATAGTAGTAACCAATGTGATATACACACTAGAGAAAGTGTGTGTTGTTTAGATTTGAGTATAGATTTGATTTAAGGCATGAATAGCAGTTCGTAAACACCTAAACCTGGCATGCATGGAATTTAAACAACAGCAAAAAAAAAAAAAAAAGTAGCAGCATGGAAAAATACTATAAATGACACCTCATTATTACTACTTTCATTTTTAGCGTAAATATTTTGTCTGAAATAATTGCATATTATTTTACGATAAGCATTAAAGTCAAACTGGGTCTTTCATGCAGAATAGCAAAGACAGATATGAGAGTAAAAACTCCCTTTATTTCTCAATATAATCCCCCGCTACACTAATGCACTTATCCCAGCTTTTCACTAGTGCTTGGGCACCATCAAGGTAGCAAGTCTTCTCAGTACACTGAAGCCATGATCTGACTGCCTGGCTTACAGTACATCTGAACGTCTGGCCTCCCAGGAGGCTATTAGCAGATCATTGTTAATTAGTCATTTTTAGCATCTATTTATAGAAAGAAACTAAATGATCTGCCAATACTATAAGAATACTTAAAGCTTAAAGTATTATTGTATGTTTAGAAACACATTTCTAGCCATAGAATGCAATAAACCAGGGTTTCTCAAAGTCCGGACACCGGTCTGGTTCCGTACCGTATGGCAAGTCACTTCGGACCCAGCCCACACCTCGGATTAGCAACGTAATAATGCATTGAAATAAAAAACAGTTATAGTAATCAATAAATGTTTAGTTTTGTAGAGTCTGTTTAGAGATTGTTACTATGATCCTGGACCGAGATTAAGGCTAAACCTAATAGTTTCTCCATTGGTAGTTTAACTTAATAGTTTCTCTGTTATCATGGTAACGTTAATGGAAAAGTAAGACTTGGATTGGTCCTGTCAGTGTACTGTACATCACGTCTCCATGTGGTGAGGATGTCGCGATCCATACACGTGTCTCTGTCTAGCGCCAGACTTCTCCACACGATGCCACGGAAGCACTTTGGAAAATATTGGAAATATTAGATATTTGGAAAATATTTAAATGCAGATTTTTCCTTTAGTTTTAAGTTTTACTGAAATTCTGCCACATCGGAGGTTTTTCAAGCTCAAACAGCCTGTTTAAGGATCGTAATCAGATTGAAGTCCCAACTTGACTAGGCCACCCCAACACAACCAATTTTTTTATTTACAGTACAGACCAAAAGTTTGGACACACCTTCTCATTCAAAGAGATTGAATTTGTATTATGGCAAGAAAAAAGCAGCTAAGTGAAGAAAAAAACGAGTGGCCATCATTACTTTAAGAAATGAAGGTCAGTCAGTCAGAAAAATTGGGAAAACTTTGAAAGTGTCCCCAAGTGCAGTCACATAAACCATCAAGCGCTACAGAAAAACTGTCTCACATGCGGACAGGCCCAGGAAAGGAAGACGAAGAGTCGCCTCTGCTGCGGAGGATAAGTTCATCCCAGTCACCAGCCTCAGAAATCGCAGGTTAACAGCAGCTCAGATCAGAGAGCAGGTCAATGCCACACAGAGTTCTAGCAGCAGACACGTCTCTAGAACAACTGTTAAGAGGAGACTGTGTGAATCAGGCCTTCATGGTAGAATATCTGCTAGGAAACCACTGCTAAGGACAGGCAACAAGCAGAAGAGACGCGTTTGGGCTAAAGAACACAATAAAGAACACAATAAAGAAAACTCTTTGAATGAGAAGGTGTGTCCAAACTTTTGCTCTGTACTGTATATATTTTTATTCTGTTTGAGCCATTCAAAAAATAATAATAAAAACTGGTAAGTAGGCAAATACTATTCCACGACACTGTGTGAACATGATTGAGCAAAAACAAAATAGTACAGATACAGTATGATATATACAGATACAGCAAAGTACAGTATGATCACATGTTTATATGGCTGTTTTTGGTTGTTTATGTATGATGCGCATCTTGTGAGTTCTACATTTTTGCAACATCATTCACATATTACAGTAGCTGTGAAATTCAAGCATTTTAAAAGTAATTATCATTTTTGTTCTAGCTGGCATATCCGAAAACCCTAATGCACAGCTTGATATCTGAAGACTCCCAATCAACAGACTGGCAGGATTTCCCTATAAGCAGCTGTGTTTTTTTTTTTTAATCAGTCTGTGACACTTCAGTTTTGAGGCGTTAACTTTCTAAGATGTTAATGGATCTGGATTGTTTTTTTCTTTTGCTGTGTGTTCTCACATTTGCTGCTGTTTTAGAATTAGAAAAGACTTAAATGCCATGTGAAAATGATTCCAGGGTGCATCAATAGCCATGTAATATTTCTATGTAAATATCACTGCTTTTGATTCTCCGTTCCTCTTTTCCCAGCGTCTACATAGCAGGGTTTGAGGAGTACACCAAGCCGATGATCGAGCACCTGGTGACCAGGAAGATCAACCACTGGGACGGGTAAGAAGGAGGAGCTGAAGCACGAGTTCAGCTATGGTTTTGAAGGAAATGTCTTTAGGGTGTGGGATCAAATAAGCTTTGGTGTGTGTGTGTGTTCAGGGTGATCCGAGACCTGGCCACAAAATCGCTACACAACCTCACGCCACAAGCTCCGGATTACATGGCCAACACAGGTGATGAGCTTCAAGTAGTCTTAGTGATGATGATGATGATGATGATGATAATGGCGATGATGATGATGACGACAATAATGATCGCTTTCTTCCCTTTCAGTTCTCCCACAGCTGTTGCCGATGGCGACGGGGAGCGACATGCACGGGCGCCATGGAGCGATACTGGCCTGTGCTGAGATCACGCATGCCCTGTATAAACTCGCCGCTCAGAAAGACCGGTAAAGCCCCACCCATTTTCCCTTACTAATTATTATTAAATATTTAAGCATTTAATCACAACATGGCACAAGAAGTTTATAACGACTTTCAGTCTAGGCGTGGACTCAGATCTCGTCGCACAGACAGGTTACTAATTAAAGGGGGAAAGCTTGATCAGTCTGGTGTGTAAATCTACTGCAGAAGGGATGGGCAGGGTCATCCTGAAAGAAGACATGTCCATCAGGAAGGACATTGATCATTTAAACCAAGCAAACAAAAATAAATACACCACCTGTCGTAGAACAGCCAGACCAGGGTTTGTCTTTTAATTGTCACATGTTTAAATTTTATGTTCATCCAGACAGCGTAGAATTAGGACAGCCAGTTGTGTTGTCAGATGGGTGGGGCTAAATAATACCACTTAACCAGACTGTATGTTGATGAGATGGAAAGAGATTTGGCGATGACTGCAGTCAAGCAATGTTAAACCAAATATAGAAATATATTCTGTTGTATTGTTTGTTTCATTGTGTAATATTTCTTTGGATTTATTTCATTTTCTGAGGAATAGAATTTATTACTATACTATATATATATATATATATATATATATATATATATATTTTTTTTTTTTTTTCCCCCAGACCAGTGACTGACTTCCTGTCTTCAGAATCTATCGAGGGTCTCAAAGCCATTCACCAGACGGTCAGATCCTTTCTTTCTTTCTTTTTTTCTTGCTTTCTTTCACTTTCTTATGTATACCATAAGCGGTACAGGTTTTCATGCATAGTCTTGTGGACATCACATTCATTTCTAAGGACATGCAATTTCTAAGTTACGCACCAAACATATATACACAGGATGTGCATTATGAAAAGCAAGTTTATTTCCACGCATTAAATGCTGTGTCTTATACAAAGCAATAATTTGCTTTATAGTAATTTCCTTAAAAAAAATTTTGCTCCACACTCCAGACCAGTAGGTGGCGGTATTGCACCAACCACCTATATATACATAAACGCAAAAAAATTAAAGAAGTGATACTCAAACTGCAAAACATGAGTATTTGCGGAAATTGCCAACAGTTTCTGCTTTCTGCTGCAGTGTATTTTAAAGGAATTTGTGAATTTTATTAAATCTTAATCCAATGATTTGATCAATTAAATGGATTAAATTTAACCCAATGCCCAAATCCCAGCCACTGGATGCAGTGCCGGTCCTAAGCCCGGAGAAAATCGGAGGGTTGTGTCCGGAAGGACATCCGGTGTAAAACCTGTGCCAAAGTCATGTGCGGATCAGATGGTTCGCTGTGCTGACCCCTTGACGGGAGCACCCAAAAGACTAGCAACAATTTAATTGGTTAAATTACATCTTTGAATAAGTCACACATCTCTCTTATTTAAATTAATTCAGTTAGATTTTTCTTTGTATAGCGTTTCACAATGTTTATTCTCGCAAAGCCGTTTTACAGAATGAAAAAATGATGAAAAAAGTAAAGACTATAAGTATAGACTATAACTTACAGTTGGTTAACTATCATTAACAAACTGATATAGTACAGTGTAGTTATAGTCAGTTAGTTATTAATCTAATCTATTATAATCTAATCTTTTATAATCTATTATTTATTTACTTGTTTATAATTTCCAGTTGTTACCCAGGTTCCCCCAGGTTCTCCGGTTTCCTCCCACAGTCCAAAGACATCCAGACGAGGCTAATTGGCGTTCACAAATTGCCCGTAGTGTGTGAATGAGGTTATGTGTGTGTGTGTGTGTGTATTTGTGTCTGTGCCCTGCAATGGATTCTTACCCCTGTCCATGGTGTGTCCCACCTCGTGCCTGAAGTCTCCTGTGATAGAGTCCCTCTGCAGGACAAGTGGTACTGAGACAGAATGAATGAAAAAAGAATACAATTCTGATACGTGCCTGTGTATTGTTATAAAGCATGTCTCTCCAGCACTGTGTGCGTCCAGAGTCTCAGCGAGTCTGTTTCTCTAATTTAAGGCCTCCATTTGACTCACACTTGTTCAGTACAGTATGTGACCCCGCAGTCCTTATCTGATTGAGTATCGCTGTTTAAATGCTGCTCGCTCGCTCCCACGTCAGTGCTGACCTCCATGCTCTTTCTCTTTCCTCCTCACAGCTCTCAGACAGGAAGCAGTACAGGTGAGCATGGACACCCGAGTCTGATTTTAACATTCGTTAAACATGCGGCGTGTGTATTCTTACTTGTCATCTCTTCGTGTTTCTCCGCAGAGGGTTCGGCGGAGAGCTGATGCGGCCTGCAGGTGAAATTATATATAGATCATTCTGTATTTCCTAAGCTGCGTGTTTGTGTCGCGTTAGGAGCAAAAGTAATGTTTTAACAGGATGAAATGTCTGTGTACATATCACTATATGTAATATTTGGTAACGAGTAAACTATGATATTTGATATATGGGTTGTTTCTTACACTGAGACATTCTCCTCGTCCTCATACTCCTCTTCTTCCTCCTCCTTTTGCAGTGTGTGTCCTTATCGAGAAGCTCTCACTCTCCAGAATGCCTTTTAAAGACGATCTGGTCATCAGTAAGTTCATCACTCTGTCTGTCTGTCTGTCTGTCTGTCTGTTGCTTCTTGTTCATTTTGTCTGTCAGACATTCAATCTGTCCATCTGTCCGTAGGTTCATCAGTCTGTCCAGGTTATCGTTTGCCTCTGAGTCCGCATTTTACATTTTTGTTCCAGCTCATAATTTGTCTGTCTGTCTTTCCATCTGTCCTTTAGAGTGTCTGTTGTCACGGTGAATTGTCAAACTGTCGATCAGTATGTCCAACTCTTTGATCCAATTGTTGATCTGTCTGTGTGTCTGTCTGTCTGTCAGGCCCTTCGTCCGCCTCTCTAAGATCTGTCTTCCTCTGTCTTCTGTCTGCGGTTAGCTTTTCCTGTCTCTCCGGTCTGTCACCTCTATGTTCTTGCCTCAGGAACAGTGAATAAGCTCATGACTGTGGTTAAATATGCTGATCAAGATGATGATGATAATGTCTGTCTATGTGTGTGTGTGTGTGTGTGTGTGTGTGTGTGTGTGTGTGTGCAAACATGATTCACCGTGTTACAGACGGCTGGCAGTCACTCATAGACGAGAGTCTGAACGCCAAGCAGAACATCCAGGTACAGGGACATCATGACACACACACTCACCTACACACACACTCGAGCAGTTTAATTTGCTCTGTTCATGTTCTTGTTGGTTTTAATCCGCTTGTGTGTCCTGTGTGTAGGAGGCAGCGGTCTCAGCTCTTGCCGCTCTGTGTCAGCAGTATTATCAGACCCAGCCCGGGTTGGCAGACACACACATGCAAGGTACATAAAGTCTTGTACACACTTTACCTTAGCACTTCAATCAAATTCCTAGTCTACAAATGTTTTCTTAAGAGAATTACAATAGCCCTATTCGGATGGGATTAGATTAATATGGATTCATCCTGTTACTTGGTTATATATATATATATATATATATATATATATGTGTGTGTGTGTGTGTGTGTGTGTGTGTGTGTGTGTGTAAGAGAGAGAGTTTGTGTAAACATTAATAATATGTATTTTGCTTCTCAGCTGAATTTGACTCAGTTGAATTGATTCAGTTGATCTGATTCACTTGACAAACTGAATTTTACTCACTGGACTCTGACAATGACTCAGCAAAACTGATTTCATTTAAAGTTGATTTAATGAAGCTTAGTCATAAAACAGTTTTTTTTTTTTTTGAATTCTGAATTTGATTCTGTAATGTTGACTTTTTTTTTTTTTTACACTCCAGTGAGACGCAATGACTGGTCGGAATTTTTTCATTGCGCTTTCCGGTGAAGTGAACACCTGTTGTTCACTCGTTCCCTACACCATTCGCAGAACTGAACATTTTCGCTCCCTGTGGTTTGGAATCACACTTAACATGTGGGTACTTCTCAGGGTACTTCAGGCCGATCAGAACGCACTTGATTTGTGTTCCTGTTGGTTCTGATTCAGTAAAATTGCCTAAGTGAAGTTGATTCACCCGTCAGGCTGAAACTGACTCAGTAAAAGTGAGACACTTGATTTAATAAAGCTGTTTTTTTTTCTCATCAACGCTGATGTGATGAAATTGTCTCAGTGGAGCTGATTCGTTAGAATATAATTCACCACAATTTAATAACTGGCTCTCTGAATTTGACTCATTCAATGGAGTTGAATCACTTGAAGTTGACTCAGTAATAATGATTCACTTAAATTGTCCACAGTGAATTTGCCTCGATAAAATTGACTCACTTTGAAAATGATTCAATATGATTCAGTTACATGTGATTCCAGACAGACTGATTTGATTCTGTGTGTGTGTGTGTGTGTGTGTGTGTGTGTGTGTGTGTGTGTGTGCAGAACAATTGTTGAGACAGTATCTAACCGGTCTGAAGAGCACTGACGTTCAGATGCGCTGTGGCTGCGCTCTAGCTTTAGGTTCTCTTCCAGACTTCATGATCCACAACAAACTGCAGCAGGTAAGAACATGGAATGGAACTGCACCAACCGGAACCAAGGGTACTCAGGGTTCTAACTGATTTGTGTGTGTGTGTGTTTATGTGCGCGCAGGTGTTAGACGGCCTTCGGGAAGCCTGCCGGATCACACAGAAGGAAGGCGGGTTTGCGGAGGCCAGGAGAGACGCGGCCTCGGCTCTGGCTCGGTGAGTCTCCCTGTTCATTTCTTCCCTCCTCTCCTCTCTTCTCTTGTTTCTTCTCCTCTTCTCTTATCTCTCTCCTTATCTATCCTTTCCTCGTCCTGTATAGCACTCTTATTTTCTCTCTCTCTCTCCTCCTTTCTCTTTTATCTTCTCTCCTCCACCTTTTCTCCTTCATCCATCTTCTCTACTCTTCTCACACGTTGCTCCTCCACTTCCTTCTGCCGTTTATCCCCTCTTGCCTCTTTTCTCGTCTCTTCTCCTCCCCGTCTTGTTCTGTTTCTTTTTTCCATCTCCTTTCCTCATTCCTTATCCTTACTCCTCCCTCTCTTCTGTCCTCCCTCGCTTCTCTCCTCGTGTGTGGTCTTCACCCGAGCTTGGGAAGAACAAACACAGATTAACGTCTGCCACACGTACCTGCCTGACCTGAAATTCATGATTTTTCATTGTGAAGCCCATCCATGGTTGTGTGTCTTTTTCTGTTTCTCAGGGTGTGTGTCACCGTAGGAGTGTGTGCCCAGGCCAGTCCGGACAGCACACTGTGTGAGGGAAACGTAAGCGGTGTGTACGAAGCCCTGCTCGACTGCATGAACGATTACACCACGGACAGCCGAGGAGACGTGGGGTCCTGGTGAGGACTGGAACTGAGACACACGCGCACACACACCATGGTCGATCAGATCAGCATCACGTCCCTTCCCTCATCCTCACCTGATATGATCGCGTATTCCGTTCCCCTCAATGTGTCCCCAGATGCTTTTCTGCTCACCTCAGTTGTAAAGAGCGGTCATTCGAGCCAGCGTGGACTTCCTGTCCGCTCAGACCAGTCTCATCACTTTCTCATGACCTCTTTTTGTCAAATACCAAATCTCATGTTTTTTTTTAATAAACACACTGCTGCCATGTGATTGGCTGATTCAGTCCGTCGAAATCCGAGTATGAATGTGTGTGTGTTTCAAATAAAAAGTCTAGTTTTTGTATTGATAGGTTTGTTTTTCAAAAGCTTAAGGAGTGAACCAGGTGTAATTAATCAAGCTTGGCCCTTTTGACTCTAGGGTGCGTGCGGCGGCCATGACGGGTTTACAGGACATGACGCTGAACGTGGCAGGCTCCGCCCCTGACCTGCTCTCTCCTGCCATGTAAGTCTCGCTCACTCTTGTTTTCTCACTTTTATTGATTTCAGTATTGTTCTTATATTGTGTGTGTGTGTGTGTGTGTGTGTGTGTGTGTGTGTGTGTGTGTGTGTGTGTGTGCGTGCGTGTGTGTGTGTAGTTGTGAGCGGATGATGTGCTGCCTGGCCCAGCAGGCTGCAGAGAAGATCGACCGGTTCAGAGAGCACGCCGGCGCCGTGTTCCTCCGCCTCCTTCACAGCACCGAGCCTGCAGTACCTCACATCCCCCACCAGGAGGAGCTGCTCAAAATCTTCCCTCTGTCAGTAGTGCCTCCGGCTCAAATCTACACACACACACACACACACACAATTAGACTGTAAATGCACAAACACTGAACTTCTAATGTACTTTTTTTGATTTAGTTTTTGTTTTTTTTTTAATAAAAAAAATAAAATAAAATAAAAATAATGAATCCTAATTGTGTTAATCAGCTAATCTGAAATTATTGCAGATAGCGTGATAATGACCTGTGTGTGTTTTTGTGTGTTTTGCAGATCTGATTTGGAGTCTCTGAACTGGAGCGCTCCGTCTCAAGCATTTCCTCGCATCACGCGTCTCCTGGAGCTGCCAGTGTACCGCTACTGCACGCTGCTAGGCCTCGCCGTGTCTGTAGGGGGCCTCACCGAGTCCACGGTACGTCCTCACGCTCAGCTCCTCCTCACACCATGAGACGTCCCTGACTCCCGAGTCACGTGCTTAGATCCAACGTCCACCTGTTTCACTTTCAATTACGCCTCAGGAAGAGTTGTTCTGAAGGCCCCGTCCACAAACACACTGCAGTTAAATAAGGAACAATCCAGAATTAATTAATCTCTATCCACTCTATCTGCTGTGTGTGTGTGTGTGTGTGTGTGTGTGTGTGTGTGTGTGTGTGTGTGTGTGTGTGTGTGTGAGAGAGAGAGTGTGTGTGTGTGTGTGTGTGTGTGTGTGTGTGTGTGTATGTGTATGGATGTGTGTGAGAGAGAATGTGTGTATGTATGTGTGTATGTATGTGTGTATGTATGTATGTGTGTATGTATGTATGTGTGTGTGTGTGTGTGTGTGTGTCTAAGGGTATCATCAATAAGAATTTTGAGAAAACACATTCGTCCCCTAGAGGGAGCACTGAGCTGTGTGTGTGTGTGTGTGTGTGTGTGTGTGTGTGTGTGTGTGTGTGTGTGTGTGTGTGTGTGTGTGTGTGTGTGTGTGTCTTTATGTTTGTGTGTGTGTGTGTGTGTGTCGTGCACACCTCTTTCTCTCCTTTGTTTTCTATATCTCTTCACCTCTCCACCTCCATTTCATGTTGTAATTACTTTCTTATTTTCTCTCTCTTTCATGTTATCTTATCCCTTCTTTTTTGTCTTTTCTCTTGCTCCCTTTTCTTTTTCCTTTCCATTTTCTTTCTCTCTTCCTCTCTATTTCTTCTTTTTTGTATCACTATGACCCTCTTTCTTTCTTTCTTTCTTTCTTTCTTATTCCCTTTCTTTTCTCTCTCTTTCTACAGTATCTTTCTTTCATTTTGCAATGACTTTCTTTTTTTTCTCTTATATTCATCCCTTTTTTGTCTCTCTCTCGTTATTTATTGCATGAAAATTCTATTCTGTTCTAAAAGTAAAATCCTGTAGGCGATTAAATTCATTATTTTTCCTCAGAATTCTACAAACAATATCCCATAATGAAAATGTGAAAGAAGTTTGTTTGAAATCTTTGCAAATTTATTACAAATAAAAAATGAAGAAAAATGAAGTGAATCATTATTACTGTAATAAGTATTCACAGCCTTTGCCACGTCACTCAGATTGAGCTCCAGTGTTTGTGGAGAGAGGAGAATTTATAGCATCATACTCAAAAAGACTTGAGGCTTTAATTTGTGCCATACAGGCCTGATTCATGGAGTGCTGCAGAGATGGTTGTTCTTCTAGAAGGTTCTCCTCTCTCACACTGGAGCTCTTTCAGAGTGACCATCTGGTTCTTGGTCACCTCCCTGACTAAGGCCCTTCTCCAGTCTACAAAGTCCTGGTGGCTCCAAACTTCTTTCATTTACAGCTGATGGAGGCCACTGGGCTCATCTGGACCTTCAATGCTGCAGAAATGTTTCTCTACTCTTCCCCAGATCTCTGTCTCGATACAGTCTCTGAGGTCCACAGACAATCCCTTGGACTTCATGGCTTGGTTCGTGCTCTGAGCTGGATTGTCATGGCAAAGACTGGGAATATTTATGTAAAAAAGTGATTTTTATTATAATTTTTTTGTTTGTTTTAATTTTTAATAAATTAGCAAATATTTCAAACAAACTTCTTTCTTGTTGTCATTATGGGGTATCGTTTGTAGAATTTTGAGAAAAACAATTAATTTAATCCATTTTGATATAAGACTGTAACATGGCAAAATGTGGAAAAAGTGAAGTGCTGTAAATACGTTTAAGTATTGTGTGTTATGTGTGTGTGTGTGTGTGTGTGTGTTATGTGTTATGTGTTGTGTTTGTGTGTGTAGGTCCGATACTCCTCACAGTCTCTGTTCAAGCACCTGAAGAACATACAGCAGGACGAGGCGGAGATGAAGCAGTTTGGAGACACACTCCTGCTCATCTTCAGAGATAATCTGCGCAATGACAGGTACACACACACACACACACACACACACTTCGGAGTGTGTGAAGGCAGTGTATGGATGGATGCCCGAGTTTGTGAGCTTTACACAGCTGTGTTTCTCCCAGAGTCTCAGTGCCTGTGCTGAGGATGATAGACCAGATGTTGGCCAACAGCTGCTTCCAGCTCTTCATCCAGCAGGACAAGTGAGGAGCTCTCTCTCTCCGTCTCTCTCTCTCCCTCTCTCTCTCCTCTCTCTCTCTCTCTCCCTCTCTCTCTCTCCCTCTCTCTCTCTCCGTCTCTCTCTCTCCCTCTCTCTCTCTCTCTCCCTCTCTCTCTCCCTCTCTCTCTCCCTCTCTCTCTCTCCCTCTCTCTCTCTCTCGCGCTTCTCTCTCTCTCCCTCTCTATCTCTCTCTCTCTCTCCGTCTCTCTCTCTCCCTCTCTCTCTCTCTCTCCCTCTCTCTCTC